>JAODAL010011145.1:0-101386 GCA_025379985.1 Phyllomedusa bahiana | reverse complement strand
ATCTAATCTTGCATGTTGATCAGCTTAGAAAAAAAAAATTCCAAACACCAAAATTTTAGATTTTGTAGTCATTTCACATCCTCAAAAAAATTGGAATAAAAAGTGATCAATAAGTTGGATATATGCCAAAATAATACCAATAAAAACTACTCTTCAGTATGCAAAAAATGCTCACTCAGGTCTATAGACTGAAAAACAAAAAAAAGTTATTAGTCACACTAAATGGCATTCCAATGAAAAACTGTCTAAGGACACTAGATACAAAATTGTAGTCTGCAAAAGGCTGGGGGGCACGGGACAATGAAAGCAGCTTGGTGAGAAGGCAAAAACTTTGAAGAAATTATTAAAAAAGGAAGAAACACAAAAAATGTGTCAATTTTTCTCAGTCTGGGGCTCCATGCAAACTCGCCTCGGTAGGGGAGGATGTTTTCTGAGAAATGTTAGGAATCATCTAAAACTACACAGGGGATCATCAATAACCTAAATAAGCTGGGACCCAGTCGCAAAGATTCTGTTAGTAACCCTATGCTGTCATGGATTAAAAACCCCCGGGCATGCAAGGTCCCCCCTGCCCACAAACACATGTCGGGGCCTTTTGAATTCCCCAATGACCATCTGATGATCCAGAGGAAGCATAGGAGAAGGTCAGGTGGTCAGATGAGACCAAAATAGAACTTTTTGGTATTGACTTTACTCACCGTGTTTGGGGGAAGAGGAAAGATGAGAGCAACCCCAAGAACACCATCCCAACTGTGAAGCATGGGGGTGGATCATACTTTGATGGTGCATTTCTGTAAAGGGGGACGAGACGACTGCACCACATTGAAGAGAGGATGGATGGATGGATGGGGCCATGTATTGCAAGATTTTAAACAACAACCTCCTTCCCTCAGAAAGAGAATTAAAGGGAGGGGTTGTTCTGGGTTTTTCCAGCAAGACCATAACCCAAAACACAAAGCCTTGGCAACTAAGGAGTGGCTCTGTAAGAAGAAACTTAAGGTCCTGGAGTGACCTAGCCAGTCAGATACTTATTTCATGCAATAAAATGCAAACCATTATTTAAAAACCATACAATGTGATTTTCTTTTTTTTTTTTTCTAGATTCCGTCTCTCAAAGTTGAAGTATCTAAGATAAAAATTGAAGACCTCTCTATTCCTTGTAGGAAAAACTTTCAAGGCCGCCAGTGTATCAAGTACTGAATCACCCCATTGCCCCTTCTCTCTCTCCCCCTCTCTTCCCCCTCTCTCTCCTTTTTATATATTTTGTGACAACTCACTATTTTCGGCCGCCATCTTCCCCCACCCCGGGGGGGTCATTAGCTCGGGGATCGCTTTTTGTAGGCGAATGGAAAAGACACGGGGGCCATTTAACATGGCCTAAAACCCAGTTTTATTGAGGCACATGCAAACAAACAAACCAAAAAAAAAAAAAACCTCAGGCCGCTGGCCACTGACTAACCCCCGTTAGTCCCTCTCTATCCATGGCCTGGACCTAGCGTCCAGTACCCCCAAAACGCATACACTTGCCAGTATCCACTGGCTCCGGTTTTCTCCAAACCCCCGGGGGGGCCAGACCTCGTCTCCAACTCCTTTGCTGCCCCACCCCCTGGTAGCAGACCACCCCCCGATCCTTGGAGAACCGGCTTTTTATACCACCCCCCGGGATGGCCCAAAACCCGACAGGAACCTGGTGACCTGGGACGTGGGAACAGCCACCCCCCATCTGCAGCTTTTCCCGGGGGAACCCAAACCCATGCTATATATAGCGGGTCGAAACCCTGACATATACGGGGGTTACTAATGACACCCCCAACCAGCGCTATCGACCTTGTATGGCGCTTACCCAACAAAAATACTTGGCAAAGGGGCCCCCTGGGCAATTTTTCCCTATTTGGGGTTTACATAAGCCTGGGGCCCCTGGTTGGTCCCCAGAACCGCCCTAGTGTCAAACCCAAAACTGTAAAAAACAGCACACCTTTAGGTCGCTATTTATGGCCACTTTTTGGGATACCTGAGCCCAAACCTGCACCCCCTTTGTTTACAGACTATGAGGGAACCCCAAAACCTCTCTTCAAAACAAGCTGTGGGGGCCTCACTGACCCTCTCATGCTCCTTTGGGTCACTACATTCCCTAATTTCTTGGAACCCCTGAAGCTCCGCTTCTAGGTTACTAGCTGAATCTGGCCCTTTTTAGTGACCACCTCATGAGATAACTTCCCTTTTGGGCTGGATCCACTGTGGCCCCCATAACATGCTGCTAGCAAGTGCAGGGGTTTCCCCCTGCCACCCTTACCCCCGGCATTTTTTACCAAGGGCAATTCCCTTTTTCACACCTTTCCCTTTTAAAATTTTTTTTCTACACAGACCCTCTCAGCAAATGTGGAGATGTTTTCTGCACATCCCCCAACCATCTCTAAGGAGAATAAACCCCTATCAGGGAGACTCCTATATCTTGCGCATCATCAAGTTTGCATGAGTCAATGGCGGACCTATTTACAAAAACAGGACATCAAGTCATAGCAGCCCGGCTAACCCCCCCTTTGGTTTCCCCCTCAAACACCAAATGGCTGGTTCACATTAAATAACCAGCAATTCTTAACACCAGTAATGTACAGACTTTAGTCAAATGGGGACCCACTTGTATGTCGCCACATTCACCGGAAAATAACCCTCTGTGAACGGCAATTTTTCCCCTAACCTTTGGGGAAAAATTTATAGTTGCCCAAGAACCCAAAACCCCTTACCCCATAAGGTTCAACCACCTGACCTGCCCCCCCCTAGACCTAGCAAACCCTCTTTTTTTTTCTGGGGCTAGCACTCACACCATCCACTGCAATCCTTATGACCACGCAGGGAAAACTACTGAAAAATAAGCCATCCTTGGAACATGTCAACTCAAATACATTTCAGGTCCGCATTCCATCCTCTTTTTCCTTCCCCGCGGGTCACAATCTGGATTTCTATCTTGACCCACTTCTCTCCAATACCATGCCAGGGTTTGCACACAAAATCTGCTTCAGCATCAATCTTCATGCAGTACTGACACCTTGTATTTGGTCCATTCCCACACTAAATGAGACTCTCACTGAGTGTTTGTTTCCCAGGTCAATAACCACCACATTCCACCCCCTAGTCTCCTCATACATGGTAGCAAGCCCCCCCTTTCCAGGGTTTGACTTCTCCCCTCCAGGCAAGGCAAGGGCCGTGTTCAAAACCCAGCAACTCAATTCCCTTTCCCACACCAAGAGCGTACCTATTGTTCCTGGTGTCCACATCACTCATGGGAACAGCTTGAAAACCAAAACTCTCAGGATTGCTATCTATCCCAACATACCACACTGACATATTGTGCTATTCTGCTATAGCTGGGCCTGGCATTTCTGGAAGCTACTCAAAACTTGCAGGTCACTGCCCACACCCTGACTGCATGACCTCCAGAGCAGACTTGACTGCTCTTCTGCTACAGCCCCTCTACCTTGTTCACACAGGGATGCAGTAACTGGACCCTGCCCTCGTGACCCCCCAGACCCCCCTCCCCCTTGTCAGGCTGTGTGAACTGCTCATGGATCCACAGGCAGGTTAGTTGTTATTGACATTTTTAAATAAACGGCATTGGCAAAATATGTCATAACCAAAAGTTAAGATTTTCCAACCCTATTCTGGTCCACACCCTAGGACTCTTCCAGCCTGGCAGTGTGTCTGGGCCTCCTTTTGACACCCAGGTGTGAGATAACATTCTGGTTTTCTGACAGTCCTAAAAAACCCTTTTTCGAAATAACAGAACCGTCTTCGGGCTGATGTCTTAGTTCAGTCTGGAGCTTTTCCTGCGTCTGTCCATGTCACCCCCATGGGTGGGGCCTGCACCCAAAGGGAACTCCCAGGCTTGTAGCTGCAACCTCTCAGACCTGGAGGGCAGTCAGGAGCAATATCCCTCGCGTTGGCACCTCCAACAGGGCTCCCTCTGTGGAAGGTGATAGCAGGCCCTGCTGATGAAATGGGTTCCTTGGGTTTAACGCAGCATCCATCTTGCTCTGCAGCTCCCACCTGCTCCGAGTTAACCCATTCTTGGACAGACGATACGGCCCCCTTGCCACGGACATCCTCTCATGCACATGTCCCCTTTGCAGGCTAGCGCACCATTCGGGGGTGTACGCCTTGCAGCAGTCGGTTCTGTTTTGCACTTGGAATCCAAACCAGCAATGCCGCCTTGGAATCGTGGTAAGTCACCCTTACAGACTGGGGGTCTCTTATTTATAATGCCCTTTAGTTCCTGCTGCTGTGCCCCCAAACTGTGAAGAGCTTGTCATTCGTTTCACCTGTTAAACCCAGTTGCTGGCCACGCTCATTCATTTTCCTTGCTGGGCCAGTCCCCTCCTCAAGGTACTTAGCCAGCTCCTCTGGCCAACATTTTTGGTGAAAGCAACACAGTCTTTTCCACA
Organism: Phyllomedusa bahiana; assembly: GCA_025379985.1. Taxonomy (NCBI): domain Eukaryota; kingdom Metazoa; phylum Chordata; class Amphibia; order Anura; family Hylidae; genus Phyllomedusa; species Phyllomedusa bahiana. The sequence continues at coordinate 96,947 of JAODAL010011145.1, read as the reverse complement.
CAGGCAACAGTCTGTATACAGGTGTGTCTCTTCAGACTCTCTTATTCACCCCATATACAGTCAGGCCTCCAGCCTTTTAAATTCTACTGCCGCAGTCCTTTGCACTTTCAACTGTGCCAATTATGCCCAGGTTGTGCCAATTATGCCCGCATCCTCCACCATATGTGACAACTCACATATCTTCGGCCGCCATCTTGGCCCGGCCCGGGGGTCATTCAGCTCTGGGAACGCCGTTTTTTGTAGGCGGAATGGCACACAGACACTGGGCTCCAGTTTAACATTGGCCACAGCCAGTTTTATTGAGGCACATGCAAACAAACAAACAATACAAATAAAAAAAAACCTCAGGCCATCTAGCCACTGACTAACCCCGTTAGTCCCTCTCTATCCGTGGCCTGGACCACCAACGCATACACTTGCCAGTATCCACTGGCTCCGGCTTCTCCTAAGCCTCGGGGGGCCAGAGCCTCTGTCTCCAGCTCCTTTGCTGCTCCACACTCTGGTAGTAGACCACGCCCCCGATGACTTGGAGAGACCAGCTTTTTATATCCATCCCGGGACTGGCCCAAAACCCGACATGGAACCAGGTGACCTGGGATGCGGGAACAGCCACCCACCCATCTGCAGCTGTTCCGGGGAAGCCAACCCGTAATGGCTGGATATCAGCCATGCTATATACAGCTGTCAGCAACCTATTGTTGCTGACAGACAACAATTGGCTCCCCCCACCAAGCCCAGGCTCTTGGTGGCACGTTTTCCACCTAGTGGCGAAACAGGAAAAATACTCATAAGCCAATTTGCCATATAATATATATATTTTTATTTTAATATATATATATATTATATATATATAATATATATATAATATATATATATATTATATATATATTTATAGACAAAAGGAGAAACAAGGGGACGCACAAATGGTGAAGTACGTTTGGTAGAACGTATACAGTTGAGTATTTGATCTACTCGATTCATCCCTGAGGAAGCATTTGATAAAGGCGAAACGCGTCGGGTTTTACTTGCTTTTAAATTGTTTTAGATTGGCTGAGGTTATCGCCCTAGCCTTTTTAGAATAATAAAGTAATTTTCTGGATCTCCCTGCCTGCATCATTGGCATTCCTGGATACACATGTGCACCGGTTCCACAATATTCTATCTCCTCTACTATATATATATATTTTTTATAATATATATATTTTTATATATTTATTATATATATATATATATATATATAAATATATATATATATTAAAATAAAATATATATTACGTCATATGAAAAAGTTTGGGCACCCCTATTAATCTTAATCATTTTTTTGTTCTAAATATTTGGTGATTGCAAACAGCCATTTTCAATTGGGTATATCTAATAACTGATGGACACAGTAATATTTCCGGATTGAAATGAGGTTTATTGTACTAACACAAAATGTGCAATATTAGTTATTAGATAATATCAAATTGAAATGGCTGTTGCATATACCCAAATATTTACTGTAGAACTAAAAATGATTTGATTAATAGGGGTGCCCAAACTTTTTCATATGACTGTTTTATATATATTTATATTTATTTATATATTATATATAATATATTATATTTATAATATATATATATATATATATATATATATTTATTGAAGGAAATAATTATTTGATTCCTTGCTGATTGTGTAAGTTTTGTCCACTGACAACAACCTGAACAGTCTATAATATTAAGGGTAGGTTAATTTTAATATTGAGAGATGGAATATCCAAAATAATATCAAGAAAATCACATTGTATAAATTATATAAATTTATTGGCATTTTGCAGTGAAAAATAAGTATTTGACACCTCTGACAAACAAGACTTAATACTTGGAGACAAAACCCTTATTGGCAAGCACAGCAGTCAGACATTTTTTGTAGTTGATGAAGAAGTTTGTGCACGTTTCCGGATGAATTTTGGTCCACTCCTCTTTGCAGACCATCTCTAAATCTTTAAGATTTTGAGGCTGTCGCTTGACAACTTGGAGCTTCAACTCCCTTCTTAAGTTTTCTATGGGATTAAGGTCTTGAGATGGGCTAGGCCACTCCATGACCTTAATGTGCTTCTTTTTGAGCAACTCCTTTGTTGCCTTGGCTGTATGTTTTAAATAGTTGTCTTGATGGAAGACCCAGCCACGACCCATTTTTAATGTCCTGTTGGAGGGAAGGAGGTTGTCACTCAGGATTTTATGGTACTTGGCTCCATCCATTCTCCCATTGATGTGGTGTAGTAGTCCTGTGCCCTAAGCATAGAAACACCCCCAAAACATAATGTTTCCACCTCAATGCTTGACAGTGGGGGAATCCGTCATTTTCTCACTGTTGCTCTTATTCTTTCTCGTCTTGACTACTGTAACTCCCTGCTTATTGGTCTCCCTCTCTGAAAACTCTCCCCTCTCCAATCTATTCTGAATGCAGCAGCCAGGCTCATCTTTCTCTCCAGCCGCTATACTGATGCCTCTACCCTGTGTCAGTCACTGCACTGGTTGCCTATTCAGTACAGGATACAACATAAACTCATCACTCTCACCCATAAAGCTCTCCATAGTGCTGCACCTCCCTAAATCTCCTCCCTCATCTCTGTCTACCACTCTACCCGCTCTCTGCGCCCCTGCTATGATCTTGAAATAACACACCTCTCTCTTCCGAACCTACCTTGCCAGGCTACAACATTGTGCACGTGCTGCTCCGCTTCTCTGGAACATGTTAACCCATGTGATCAGGCACACTCAAACCTTCATAGCTTTTTAAGAGCGTTTTTGAAACTCATTTCTTAGGCAGTCTTACCAAGATCCCCAATCGTTTAACCCCCTAATTTCTATCATATTCATTCATCACTTCCCGGACTTGGGCATTTTACAGGCACTTATATTATATAGTTGTTTCGGTGGCAGGTTCATCCACTTTTTTTTGTACACTACCCCATATTCATGTAACATGGCTGGACCATTGTAAACTGAGCACTTCTCACCCTTTGTCTCACTCACACACCCTAATAGATTGTAAGCTCTTGGGAGCAGGGCCCTCATACCTCCTGTCTGATCTGTAAGTAGCTTTTTACTGTGCAATGTTTGTTCTCCTTGTTTGTACTTATACCCTCTAAACTGTAAAGTGCTGCGGAATATGTTGGCGCTATATAAATAAAGATTATTATTAGCATTTCTCTTCCTCTAAACACAGCAAGTTGAGTTAATGCCAAAGAGCTCAATTTTTATCTTATCTGACCACAGCACCTTCTCCCAATCAATCACAATTATCCAGGTGTACATTGGCAAACTTCATGTGCCTTCTTGAGCAAGGGTCCTTGCGGGCACTGCAGGATTTTAAACCATTACTGCGTAATGTGTTACCAATTGTTTTCTTGGTGACTGTGGTCCCAGGTGCCTTCAGATCATTAACAAGTCCCCCCTGTGTAATTTTAGGCTGATCTCTCACCTTCCTCATGATCAAGGATACCCCCCGAGGTGAGATTTTGCATGGTGCCCCAGGTCGATGTTGATTGACAGTCATTTTATATTTCTCCATTTTCTTACTATTGCACCAATAGTTGTCTCCTTCTCACCCAGCGTCTTACTTATGGTTTTGTAGCCCATTCCAGCTTTGTGCAGATCTACAGTCATATGAAAAAGTTTGGGCACCCCATTAATCTAAATCATTTTTAGTTCTAAATATTTGGGTATTTGCAACAGCCATTTCAATTTGATATATCTAATAACTTATTGCACATTTTTTTGTTAGTACATATAAACCTCATTTCAATCCAGAAATATTTACTGTGTCCATCAGTTATTTTGATATATCAAATTGAATGGCTGTTTTCAAACAAACCAATTTTTTAGAACTAAAAATGATTAAGATTAATAGGGGTGCCCAAACTTTTTCATATGACTGTATGCTCTTGTCCCTGACATTATTAGAAATCTCTTTGGTCTTGCCCATGTTAGAGTCTGACTAATTAATTGAGTCTTTGGACAGGAGTCTTTTATAAAGGTGACTATAGACAGCTGTCTTGCAGGTAAGGAGTTGGTTAGGAGCGTCTAACTGGTCTGTAGGAGCCAGAAGTCTAAATGGCTGGTAGATCAAATACTTATTTCCCAATATGATTTTCAATGATTTGTTTATTTGAAATGTGTTTTTCGGGACTTTATTTTGTTAAAATGAACTCTCAATGTTAAAATTAAACTATCCTTAAAATTATAGGCTGTACATGTCTTTGTTAGTGGGCAAACTTACACAATTAGATCAGCAAGGGATCAAATAATTATTTCCTTCACTATATATATATATATATATATATAGATAGATAGATAGATAGATAGATAGATAGATAGATAGATAGGTCAAAGAAATGGTAATAGTTTTTACTTTTCATTCATCTAGTTTATGTCCTGCACCCTACATATCTTGAAAAATGGAAAAATGTCACAGAAAGTAAATATTTATGAAACTACTAAAAGCAAATTAAATGTATTTAGAATTAAATGTTTGCTATAAAACAGAAAAAAGCCAGAAACCCCAGTCAAGCACTGTATAATTGTGATATAATGAGAAACTATAAACTTTCATTGATGCATATTTTATCACGGCACATGTCTTATGCGATCTTAAGATTCTGAGCTTGTCCCCAGAGACTATGAGATCGAGATATATAATCGCAATTTCTTTTATATTTTTTTTTTCATCACTGACACTGTTCTGATTGCAATTAACATCTTTTACAATGAAACATCAGTTAACTGTCACATCTACATATATTGTAAGAGAAGTTAAGATCAGTCAGTTTACTAAGTTATTCTTGCAATGTTTGAAGGACATACTAAGTACAGACTCAGTTAAGGGTGTGTATACAATTTGGAACACATAGCTGTATTCTTCTTCTTAAAACAGCTCCACACCTGTCTTTAGGCTTTGTGTGATCTTGCAGCTCACACTTGTTTACTTCAATGGAGCTGAGCTTTAGTAATAATATACAATAGCTAGATTGTAATGCTGCTTTTGGAAGAAAGCAACTATGTTTTTCTAATCTTGCACAATCCTTTGAAGATGTTTTGTACAGCACACCCTTGAAGGGGTTGTCTGGGATATTTTTTTGAAATGTATTAGGACAACTGGTGCTCTAATAAAATAAAAAAAGAATAATAAAAAAACAACTCCCTGTATACCTAAATTCCAGCACTTTGGCTGTCTGCTAACCCCCTTAGATCTTATGTTGACTTTTGGCTGTAGTTGTCTTGAGACCAGTAAGGCAGTGGTCAGGAACCATTGCCCAATGACATGGTTCACAAGTGAATGGCTCTAAGCGGTGACCACAGCAATAGCATGTGACCGCTGTGTCATTTATTGGCGGCAGAGGTCTCGACCCAACCACAGCATTGGAACCAGGGAGGCTGCAGACAGCAACAGCACTGGAACAGAAGTGAGAGAGAAGGTGAGTGTGTTTTTTTTTTTTACATTTTATCAGGGCATCAGCAAGCTAAATATATTTAATAAAAATAACCCACACAACCCCTTTAGAATCTTATCAAAAAAACAAACAAAAAAAGACACATTATGCTACCCTTAATATTCAAATATACTTAGAGTAAAACAAAAAAAAAATCCAAGATGTTTACTTTTTCATTATCATTTCTTGAAATGAACACAATATAGGACGAAGTACTCTAATTTGTCTTTAACATTTAAGCAAAGAGCATGGCCTGCATTATTTGTTCATTAACAATGGATCTTTGGAGGAATTATACACAACACAGTGTGACATTTATATATATATATATATATATATATATATATATATATATATATATATATATATGCAAAAGTAATTTCACTATGCAAACTATAAATAGCGTGCATATTTTTATTGTCTTTTTAGCTTCTCTTTAACAGTATTATTTGTTGACTAGACACCAATACATAAGAAACCTCTAGAGCAGGAAGACATATTCTTTTGACAAGTGAAAAAAATTTGTTATTCCTACCTTCTTGTCGTTATATGAACTTTGTAATTTTTAACACTTTTGCCTGTAAGAAATAGAAAAACATTAACAGTAAGTGATCGATAGTCATAATATGCACTTGTTCTCTATTTTCTAAACATTCCAATTTCTTCTGTCATTGTCTGACATTTGTTCTAGGCTATCACTGATCCATATATGAGTGTATGTCATTTCTCTACCTTCAGTCATCAAGTCAAATGGAACCTGATTTGAACCTGATGGATTGTAAACTTGAGAGTCTTACAACTAGCTTCCGTTTTACATGCCCTATTGACAGCGTTTTGTGTACTGAATCAATACTAATTGCAGGCTAAGTACTATCTCTTACAAGTATATTTCAGAACAGTTAGCAAACATTTACTAGAATACCAGGGGGTCATCACAACATTTGGAGAAATCCACAATCATTTACTTTGCAGTCAAAGTCACTGATCTAGTCATCATTCATGACCCTAAGGGTAATACTACAAAACACACAAAAACGGTCGTATTTTCAGCGGTTTTAGTATTTTGAAAATCTGACTGAATAACAAGACCATAGACTTTCATGCAAAAAACGAGCTGTAGCCTACACAGGTCATATTTTTCTGCTCGTTTTCTGGTGCTGGCGGTTTTAGGAACTTGTAATAAAATCTGTCGGCAAAAAAAAGCCTAAAACCAAACAAACAGTTACAAAATGGTTTTTGTCCTATGCTGTGTGGCCCTAGCCTTACACTTGGTCAACTCATCCGTCAAAAACACACTCTTAGGGTATGTTCACACAGCGCATCCCCGCGCTTTATGGCGGCCCGCAAACACAGTGTTTTTTAAAAGAAACATCTTCCAAATCCCCCATTCATTTTTATTTATCAGGGGCCAAACTCCCGCAAAGAAGGCCTGTCACTGCAACCTCCTATTAATTTTTATTGGTATCCTTTTTTTTTTAAAATTTCCCATATCCCCCATTTTCCACCCTAGGTTTAAAGCTCAAATAATAAGTTTTCCCAGTTTTTTTGGCAAAATTGGGTTTTCCTGGGCTATTTTCGAATTGAGCTTACTGAGTATATCGGTTAAAAACCCATATTGTTTATTTATCCTGACCCACAAGTAAATTAACATGTAATTAATTCCCTCCCATAATGCTGTAAAATGAAACGGAAAATCTGGGGGCCAAAAAGTACAATAACCCCCAAAATGAGTTTCAGGGTATTGAATCCAAAATGGGGTGAATTCTGGAAGTCTTATCTGTTTTAACTTTGGGGGTTTTTAAAACGACATGGAACCACCAAAATCGAAGTTCCAGAACCAAAAAGCATTCCCCCAAATTCAAAAAAAAAATGAAATTTTACCTCCCCTTTTTTTTTAATTTTTGTGAAACACCAAGGGTTAACAAATTTCCCAAATGCTGTTTTGAATACTTTAAGATGGGTAGTTTCTTAGATAAAGTCATTCATGTGGGTGTCTAACATACAGGCCCTTCAAATTCTTGTCAGAACTGGACTGGTCCCTAAAAAAATCTGTGTTGCACATTTTCTTTAAATGTGAAAAATTGTCACTAAATTTATAAGCCCTCTGATTTCATAAAAAAAAATAAAAAGACAGTTAAAAAATTATATGAACATAAAGTAGACTTATGGTATGTGCTAGTTATAAAAATTTTTTTGAGTGGATAGCTTCTTTTACACCGAAAGTTTGAAAATGGCAAATTTTTCCAAATGTTAATGACATTTTGATATTTTACACCAATATACAGGGACCAACCCAAAATGCATTACTAACTTAAAGCACTCTGGGGTACATTCACGAAAACTGTCTAGGTCTAAGAATGTCTTTGTTACACATAGCAACTAGTGTTGAGCGATTACGTTGGCCATCGACATCGGTCGATGGTCGATAGTCGACCACATCGAAAAGTTTGTCGATGGTCGATGGTAAATTATGATCGATGACCATTAAAGTCTATGGGAGAGCAACAACACCTTCATTCTTACACCCAAACAGGGCTGGAGAAGCTGGAATTAACATCCACAACAGTCAAATGGATACGTGCTACATCTTAGGCAACACACTTAGGTTATAAAAGCCACAGAAAAAAAATCACAGACCATTCACTATCCCTATTTTGCACCACAGCATGAGCCTTAAACCTGCATGACCCACAAATTAAAAAGTGCCAAAAGGCAGTATTATTTGAACCATCATTTTACTTGAACTGGACATTGAATATCCCTGTCCTGGAACGCAGCATGAGCCTCAAACCTGCATGACCCCCAGATTAAAAAGTACCGGAAAAAGGAGTCTTCAACCACCAAATTTTATTTCACTGGACATTGAACTATACCTGTCCTGGGCCACAGCATGAGCCCCAAACCTGCATGACCCCAGATTAAAAAGTGCCGGAAAAAAGGAGTCTTTCAACCACCATTTTAGTTTCACTGGACATAGACTATACCTGTCCTGGGCCACAGCATGAGCCCCAAACCTGCATGACCCCAGATTAAAAAGTCCGGAAAAAGGAGTCTTCAACCACCATTTTTAGTTTCACTGGACATAGACTATCCCTGTCCTGGTCCACAGCATGAGCCCCAAACCTGCATGACCCCAGATTAAAAAGTGCCGGAAAAAGGAGCCTTTGAACCACCATTTTAGTTTCACTGGACATAGACTATTCCCTGTCCTGGGCCACAGCATGAGCCCCAAACCTGCTTTAAACCCCGATTAAAAAGGCCGGAAAAAAGGACCCCTTTGAACCACCATTTTATTTTTCACTGGACATAGACTACCCTGTCCTGGGCCACAGCATGAGCCCCAAACCTGCATGCCCCCAGATTAAAAAAGTGCCGGAAAAAGGAGTCTTTGAACCACCAATTCAGTTTCACTGGACATAGACTATCCCTGTCCTGGGCCACAGCATGAGCCCCAAACCTGCATGCCCCCCAGATTAAAAAAGTGCCGGAAAAAGGAGTCTTTCAACCACCATTTTAGTTTCACTGGAAAATGACTATACCTGTCCTGGGCCACACATAGCCCCAAACCTGCATGACCCCAGATTAAAAAGTGCCGGAAAAAAGGAGTCTTTAAACCACCAAATTATTTTCACTGGACATAAAGTGTCCCTGTCCTGGGTAGCGCTTGCCCCTCCGTTTTGAGTGCGGACCAAATTGAGCTTTCACTTGGAAATACTGGTGGTTAACGCTCCTGTTCCACCCGGGTGCCCTTTTCTTGGCATTCTTTTTCTTTTTTTAAACTCAACGTGCTGGAGGAAATTGTCTCTGTACTTCGTTCTCTGTCCGTGCTCCCTACTCCATGTCCTCTGAATTAAACCCCCATCTGGGCAAGTTTTCCTGTACCTCCCTTGTAAATTCAGAGGAATTTTTTTACCAGCTATTTTGTTACAGCAAGTTTTTTAGTAGTTTAATTCTAGAAAACACATTTTTAAAATAGGATGGAATCCCACCATGTCTTTGTTCTTCTTTTTTTCATTGTATTAAATGGGTTGTCTCAATATAGGGATTGATAGCTATGTTAAAGATCTTGCAAAACAAGTCATTTTTGCAATATGTGTCCATTAACAGTGTTCTTACCTATTCCTGTTTCGACAGCACCATCACCCTTGAGCCACTCTTGACAATTGTGAAGAACAAATGTCTGTTAGAAACAACATTTTTTACAATAGGACCTGTAGTCTAGCTGCATGTCCCAGCAAAATGCCCCCCAAAAATTCAAAGCATGACACTTGAGGCCACTTTGGACAATTGTGAAGAACAAATGTCTTTTTAGAAACAACTTTTTTTTATAATAGGACCTTATTAAGCTGCATGTCACAGCAAAATGACCAAAAGTGAAAAAACACGTATCTGAAATGTATTCGGTTTAAAAAAAAGGTATTTTTGGAAACCTTTCAATTCACCTGTGGTGACTCAAAATTGCTGGATTCTAATTTAACTGCAAGGTGGATGAATCAACAAAGGTGGAATGGGCAAAATTGAAAATGAACACCTATCTGAAATGTATACTGATAATTAAAGTGGAGTTTTGCACCTAACAAAGAGACCTGCAGTTACTAGAAAAGATGGGCACCCCTTAATATAAGTTCAGGCTGCCCAATATCCGGAATATTTCAATAGAAAACTGTTAATAATAAAGCTATTGCAGTGCAAATGTCTACACTAAGTCTTGGTGAACTTTATCCAGTATTCCTTTATAGAGCTTGTCTGTGTTCGCCCGCGGGGGCCCCCCCCCTTTTGCTTCCCCCCGTGACTTTACAGCGGTAGATGCTCCTTTAAATTCTCTAACTAACTACATAAAATCTTCCAATCCAAGGATCACAGCTAACAGTACAGCTTTCTCTGTGAAGAAATAGATTAATTTCGCTGAGCTGTTTGGACACAAGCAGAGCCACACGTCCCACTGCTCTGAGACGCTGAGCGCCACTGAGGCTGAACAGGAAGGGCTGTTCGATGTAACACGAGGTCATGTGATTTTTCCAGCCAATCGCAACATACACATCCCATCATGACGTCGCACCAACACATCTCCCCCCTGCCTATTCTGTAAGCTGATTTGCTGGCCGCCCCAAAAAGACAGGAAGCGCCGAAAATGGCGCGATCTTTAATAGATGATGCACATTTTTAAAACCCAAATTATCACATAATCTAAAAATTTCGATCAACATAAAAACTGTGCCGATTTCAACTTTGTCGATAATAATCGCTCAACACTAATAGCAACCAATCAGAGCTCCTCTTTCATTTTTTCAGAGCACTTTATGAAATGAAAGGGGAGCTCTAATTGGTTGCTTTGGGCAACAAAGAAAGTATTAGAGTTAGACAGTTTTCATATATGAGGCCCTATGTGTCATGAGAAAACAATCTCTGAATCACCTGGATAGGTAAAACCATTAAAAAGTTAATCCCACATAAAGTAACACATGTCGTATTTGAAAAATGGGGCTCTGTCATAAAAGTCATAACTTGCTGCAGCGGTTAGGTGTTAAATTAACAAATAGCCACAAAAACTAGAATAGTAGATTTGTTTCTAACACAACTTTATTCTATAACAAAATCACCCATTTATAATTATAGTAAATCATTGTACCTTCCTGCTTCATGATTATTGTCTCATAAAAGAATTGTGGAGGATGTGTTACTTTGCTCAGTTATGTTTATTGATATCCATCCTATATCTTTTATACAAACCTGTGTCCCCCATGTAATGTCTAGATTACACATCATCTGTCTTAACTTTGTTCTCTATTTGGCCTCCTATTGACTCAAATCACTAAGGCTATGTTCACACGGCTGATTTCAGAACTGATTCATGACGGATTTCCGACGTAAATACGTTCCGAAATCAGTTGAAAATCAGTTGCAAATCGGTTGCAAATAAGTGTCACTAAGTGACATGCACATTGTTTTTCCGGACGGATTGCGGACGCAATCCACGGCCGCAATCCGGCATGGAAACACGTGTCATCTGAACGACGACACAAATTTCCCATTAAAACCAATATTAAATGGCCAGTTACGTGTTTGTAACTGATTTGACAACGGATTTACGGCCGTAAATGCGGCTGTAAATCTGTTGCGAAATAAGCCATGTGAACGAGCCCTTAGGGTGACATGTACTGTATGTACTGGGCTGCACCAGTATTCTGATGTCCTTTCAGACCAAAACTGGTGCAGCCCTGTTCTCTCGATATATGAGCAGGCACACTCCAAAACTAGGTGCAATATACGGTGCCCGGGGAAATTTGTAATGCGCCTAAGATGTGGGGGCATTTTGGGGGCGTGTCGCACTACAACCGTCTGAACGTAGGGCGAAAAAACTAGGCGCATTACTGCTGACACAGGCAGACCAAGTTAAAAGTGGTTTATCTAAGCCTGAGTTGTTGTAGTGAAACTAGAAAGTGCCAAATATATGACCCGCAGTAAAACAGGTTCATAGATTCAGGTGCATTCTACATTGCTTTAAAGCTATTTAGAACTGGCCTCTATGCGCCTAGATCATACTTGTCGTCCTTAGTGTTTCCCTTATATCTTTATTCTCATTATGTGTCAATTTCCATTTTCTTAAACATTAATTTCCCTCACTACATTTTATCTGATCAAATGTAAGCTTTGTCTCCTTATATTAGGAATTATTTATAAACGAAATGTAGACATAAAATGGAATAACTTTCCATACCAATCATTCAGGCAACTTCCTAATACTGTTCACTGATTTTGAATTAGATATGGAATCTAATTAGTAATGAGCAGAAAATATTTTTTTATTGCCTATTTTTCTCTAAATAGCGCAATGAATTCGCCTTTATTAATGTACAACAAGTCACATAAATACAGGATACAAATCTTATGACTAAAATATAAAGGTTGCAGTTTGACACTACCACAATACTAACCACACATCATGGGTTCTGGTGTTTTCATACCAACTTCACGGGGCAGCTCCTATGAGTCCTGAGTCACATATTTTGTGATCTTCTATTCAGGTTGAATTTACTTTACATATATTTGTTTACTTATATTACCTCAGTCTGTTTACTTTGTATTATAGGATATTTATATATCCATGTTTTGTGCGCACCTTGGCCCACATGTATGAAAACTATCTAGGTCTAAAACTCACTTTGATGCCCATAGCAACCAATCAGAGCGCCCCTTTCATTTCATGTAGTGCTCTGGAAAAATGAGAGGGGCGCTGTGATTGGTTGCTATGGGCAACAAAGTGAGTTTTAGACCTAGACAGTTTTCATCCATGTGGCCCCTTTTATTGGGTGATCTTGCCATCATATTTAGAGCGACATGTATGAAAGGGTTTTTCACCCTTTTCTGGCGTGCAATGCACCTAAGTGAGCAGTTTACGATGTCTAATGCACCTAATGAATGTGTTAGGTGCATTGTTCGTAAGACTCGGCACTTTTGAATGTGCCTAACATGAAGGGATGTTCTGGGGGCGTTTGGAGTTGTGTCACACTACATTCATAAGATTAGGCACATATATGAATGTGGTTCAGCAAAACTAGGCGCAATACTGCTCCGACAGGCAGACCTATTTCAATGTGGTCTGCCTGAGCCTGAGGAGTCAAAGTGAAGCTAGATTTGCAGTAAGGGGCAAAAATGTCCAATATTTCTCATTTTACACCAGTACAATAATAAAAAGTAATTTATTATAATTATCAAACTGTATTATTTAAATTTAATGAAAAATGTGATCATATAAATTAATATAAAAATATATAATATCCACAACATATAGAAATATATCCTATAAAATTTATTTAAAATTCATAGAATCTTAAACTAATTTTACATTAAATAACCCACTATTAATGTTGTTCAGATTTTTATATTTTAAATTTTTACTATATTAAATTTGAAATGTATTTTTCCTGCTCTCACCCTTTATTTTACATACAGCAAGAGCCAGCACAGCACAGGTATTGATGGGACCTATGGTCCTCCAAGCAGGATCAGTACCATAGTTTCTATTCACTGACATGCTATTCTATTGATTTTTCTCCTATTTCCAGCCTGTCTATAACCTTAATACATGTTTGCCGCATTACTTATGCACCTAAGTTTCGTAATGCGCCCAACACATAGGCGAGGTGCGTCGAACTTTACACACCATTTATGAACGCACAAAAAACACTTTCATACATTGAGGCGCATTATATACTGAAAATGAGACTCGACTATTCACTTCAACGCCCCCTCCTTCATACATGTTGCCCTTAGTCTTCATATTTTCAATCTTACTTTACTTCAAATGATCTATTAATAACATTTGTATTTTATTATATTTCTGGCAGTTTTGCCATCTTTTTATTGGCTGTTATTCTCCTTTGTTGGAATTCTTTACTTGCATCTTTTTTCTTATATGCCCTAAAATCATAGGTTTGTAATAAAAAAAAATGGCCTGGTCATGCAGATGGCTGTATGTGTTTATCAGTTATCTGGAGAAGAGGAGGTATAAAGTGATACGCTGAGGATAGGGCAATCCGGAAAAGACAGTGTGAGGCTTTGGGTAATATTCTGCTTTGAGACTTGACATTGATATTTTGCTTTGGAATGCATATTCTTTTTAAATATCTTTGGAAACTAAGTACACTACTTCATCCACAATATTCATTAATGAATGTGAATTTTTTCAAAATAATAACATGCCATACTATATGGCAAAAATTGTTCAAAGTGTTGAACTGTCTTGCTAAATACTCAGACCTCGATCCTTTGGAGTTCTAGTGGATCGTTGTTTTTTTTTTTTTATTATTATTATTCACTAACTAGTGAAATCAAAGAGACATTTATGATCGGGTTTTTCACCCTTTTCTGGCATAAAATGCGCCAAAGTGAGCAGGCTACGATGTCTTATGCAGCAAACTAATGTGTTCGGCGCATTGGTCAAAATACTTTAATGCACCTAACATGAGGGGGCGTTATGACTGCGTGGCGCACCATACTCATAATATTAGACACATATATGAATGCAGGCCAGTAAAACTAGGCGCACTACCACTTGAACAGGCAGACCTATTTTAATATGGTCTGCCTGAGCCTGAGAAGTTGAAGTGGAGCTAGATTTGCAATTAAGGCACAAAGGGGGACATGTATGATTTTTGGCGCCCAAGCACCATTTTTTTTGCACACATTAGTAATGTAGAATGCACCTGAATCTATGAATCTGTTCTACTGCAAGATCATTCAGCGCTTTCTAGCTACAAAGTGACATTTCTGGCTCAGGTAAACCACCAGACTTCTGACGCAGCCCGTACATACATGTCGCCCATAATATCCATTGTATAAAATTAAATTATTTAAATTTAATAAAAATTTTTATCATATAAAATTAATATAAAAATGTATACTATCCCAAAAATACAAAAATATCTCCTATAAAATGTATTTAAAATTAATAGAATATAATTTTACATTAAATAACCCCCTGATGATGTTGTTCAGATTTTGAAATTTTTACTACATTAAATTTGAAATTTCTTCTTGCTGCTCTCACCCTTTATTCTACACTTGGTAAGAGCCAGCACACCACAGATCTTTCTGGGACCTGTGGTCCACCAAGCAAGATCACTACCGTAGTTTGTATTCACTGACATGCTATTCTATTGACTTTTCTTTTATTTCCAGCCTATCTGTAGCCTTTATACATGTTTGGAGCATTACTATGCGCCTAAGTTCCATAATGCGCCAAACACATAGGCGAGGTGCAATGACCTTTAGATACCATTTATGAATGCACAAAAAACACTTTCATACATTAAGGTGCATTATACACTGTAAAATAGATGTGAAATTGTACTTCGATGCACCCAGTTTCATACATGTCTCCCCAAGTCTTGATGGGTTAGAATTATTTTGGTGACATGAGGAAGGCCTACCCAATATTAGGCAGATTATTTTGATGTTATAGCTGATCAGTGTATTTTGTAGTTCTGTATGCTGACTCTTTCTTTAACTGTATGCAAAATTGTGTTTAATGCAAAGCATGAAACTCAAATAAAGGAAAAAAGCTGGATCTGCAAACTTCCAGTGTTCTCTATGTCTTAGATAGATCAGTTCTTTCATCTTTTCTTGCTAATTCGGATGGTTTTGATGTTCAGAATCACAAGCTTACACTAAAAGAAGCCACTGTATGCATTTCTCTCATATATTTTACATTTCGTTTGAAATGACGCTGAACCTTGTTTTTTTCCAATTATAAAATGCCAACATTTTAAAAGGGCAAAAAGGGTCATTTCAATAATAAATGTGTACTCATTTTTAATATATTTTCAGTAAATATTAACTTTCTCTCTTGAATTTATTCTCTTGAATTGTTACTGTGTAAAATGATCAACATATGTAACATTAAATTTGACATTTTCAGCAAACTGAAACAATTGTTCTCATTGTATTTGGACTGTGATTTTAATTACATACATCTAATACATGTGTATGAAAACTTGAAAGCTTTTCAGAGCGGGATTGTTTCTTTATTTAGATTTCAGTCTTGTCATATAAAGTATACACATCATTCACCATCAAATGGGGCACCACAATGCTGGATGTACATCCCATGACACTGTTGATACAGGATGTTGAAAGCCCATAAAGCATGCTACATGTTAAAGTGTCATCATCTCTTCAGGAAAACAATGTGTCCCTTTTATTATGCTGTAAACTTTTTCCATCAGAAAGCCACAGCCACTGGAGACAGTGCAACAGACAGTCTATTAGCTGTCTGTCATGAACCCTACATTTCCACTGTTCAGTGACATTAAAGAATGTAGCCAGATAATTATATGAGGTAAATTGTATTTGTAGTTCTAACACAACTTTCCATAAATAAACAGCAAATATAAGAAACTTTATCTCTTATGAAAGATAATGCTGACCTCTTCCATTATCAGCCTCATTTTCTCCCCATCCTGCTTTCTTATCTGTTCACCCAGTCATAAATCCTTATAGAATCATCTTGCACAGAAGATGGAGCAAAAAGCTTCACTAGGAGCTCATGTTACAGCTGCCTATTTAAAGGGGTTTTGCCACAATCTCTTTTCATACCTCCTATATCCAGCTCTTCAGCTCTGTGTGCTCAGAAGGGGGCGTGTGTGATTTCTTTGAATTGCATAGCATGTGACCTAGCAGGATGACATCACTGTGCCTTTCCTCTCTGTAGTCAAAGAAAGGTCTTTTATGTAAAGCATTGTGAGTAGCTGAGAGGTAAAGTTTTTGCCTCCAGGCACAAGGGTCCTAGGTTCAAATCCCTGCAGGAACCAAACCTTTTTTTTCTCTTAATCAATGCACGGGACTTTATTGGAGATTTCTTTTTTTCTTTTTTAAAATTTTTTTTGGGGAAAAAATTATTTAAGGAGGATAGAGGAAAGGAGTAGAATGACAGCACCTGGGGTTTGAAACACTCAGTGCTCCCTGAAAGGGAAGAAAATGTCTGAGCAGGGTCTGGATTGGAGGTGAGGAGCCTTCTCAGCCCTGGTCATTTCCCCTGGGACGACCCGGGTAAAAAAGGGAATCACTAAAAAGCAGCAGCAAAAACCAAAAAGGTGCAAAATTTTGGTTAAAATAAAAATTGAATGGGGGAAATTTTTTTTATTTCATTTTCATCCCTTCCCAAATCAATGTTACTTCCAGGGTTTAAACAATTTTAAAGTCTATTTAATGGAGAGGGGGAAGAGGAAGCATAGGGGATACATAAGGATGGTAACGGGTAAATAAGTGTTTTATCTTTATTTCCCGGTTTTTTTGACTTAAAAACTATACTCCTCCTTACTTATGTCCTCCTTGCTATTATGTGTGAGTATGTGGGGTTTTTCCCCTACTTTCATTCTTGCCCTTTCCCTCCCCCTTTTTTCCCTTTGGCTTTGGGTTCCTAGAACCCTTAAAACTTTGGTGTAATTTATCACTGAGTGCACAGATAAGAAAGAGTATGTGTGTGTATTTTAGTTGGAGAAAATAATCTCTCTTTGTTCAAAATGGGAAAAAAATATGCGTACAGTAACTGATCACATAGGGAAAGTCCGCCACTGTCTTTTTTGTTGATGTCTTTAAAAAGCCCTATCAGGACGGGGGAAAAATTTATTTTATATTAAATTTTGACAAAAAGTTGAGCTTAAACCCAAAAACTTTCAAACGTCTCAAAAACGGGACTAAATTTTTTATTCCCCAAAAAAATTCTTGAACACCAATAGTATAAAAGGTATAAGAAAAAAATTTTAAACATAGTGAGGCCCGGTTTACTTGCCCAAAGGGGGATCCCCCTTTGGGAAACCCATTGCGGGTTTGTGCAACTTACCCCCCGGTTGAAAGTCCCCTGGGGGTTTAACCACTAGCATTTAAATTTTACTGCGTGTCTCACAGGGAAATTTTGGGACTTTACGGGGAAATTTATCCTTAAAAAAAATTTGCCCCCACTAGTAATGAAAAGTGAAATTTTTTTCTTATTCCTTTTATCTATTGGTGTTCAAAAATTTTTTGAGAAAAAAAATTTTGTATTTTTAGAGCTTTAAAAGCCTGTATTTGATGTGTTGTATAGTAGGAGAGGGGGAAAAGGGGGGCCCCTTGTAGCCGTTTTGGGCGGGAACTTTTTTTTTTTCCCAAAGTCGGGGGGAAAAAAAAAACAAAAAATTTTTTGTGCGGGTAAAAAAACACAGTAGCTAAATATTCAAAGGGGAAGATTTGGAGAGGTAAAATAAAGTTTTTGTAAAAATGCCCACAGTTTTATTATCCATTTTATGATATAAAAATAGGGCTTATTGATTTAAATGATAAGTGTTATGTTTGGAGCTTTAAAAATCCCCCTCCTTTCTAACCCCCTTTTTTTGCTACATATGGGCCCCAGGGGGGCCCTTTGCCACCCCATTCCCTGAAACCCAATAAAAAACAAAAAATTTTCCTTTTGGAATTACCCTTGGGCAATTCTAAAGGAAAGTGTTAGGACACCTGTCTGTGAGCTGAATCTTGAGGGAACATGGGTCATGCAGCAAGACAACCACCCTTTAACCAATCTACCAAACATTTTTTAAAAGGAAAATTCCCTTTAAAAGTTTGAAAAGGCCCAAAGTAAAAAGCCCGACTTTAATTAAATTTAAAAAATTTTTGGGTGGAAGGACCGGGAACAAGAGTTCGGGAAACGAAAAACCAAAACACATATCAAATTTTAAACTGTTTTTATATAAAAGAATGGGAAAAAATTTGATTTTTGTGGGAGACGTGAGAAAAAATTCCCTTTTAAACCCAATGTGCAGAACTAATTAAAAACTACTGGAAACCTTAAAAAAGTAGTTTTTTCCCTGCCCCCAAGTAGGTCATTCTGAAAGCAAAAGGTTTAGGGGGTTGGGCGAATTTCCCGAAAAATTTTTTTAGTTCACTTTGCCCCAATTTCCCCAGCAAAAAATTAAATTCGTTCCCGAATTACTTCGGCACGAAAACACGTTTAAAAAAAAAGGGATTTAAAGGCTGCACAAAAGGGTGCAGGGTGCTGTAGGAAAGTTGGCCCTGCTTTTTAAAATTGCAGAAAGGGGGCTTGGTTTGGGGGTTTTATACCTTTTTGTGTTTTAGTATGACACCCCACCCCCGCTGCCGCCCCCTCTTAGGAAAACCCCTTCACTTTTAAAATTCCCTGGGCCCCTTAAGAGGGAAAAACTGACCCAAAAAAATGAAACGGGAATGTTGGCCCGATAAAGGTTAAAGCCAGAGGGAAAACTGGAAAAAAAACAAGCTGAGAGCTTTAGGTGGCAACATTGTGAAAGAGTGTGGAGGGGGGACGGGCTAGCCCCAGCAGCCTGAGGTCGGGGCAGTGGCACAATGAAAATTTTGGAAGGGGGGCAAAAAAAAGGAAAAGGTACAGAGTGGCACCCAAAGACACAGTGTGGAGGTCCGGCAGCGCGGCATGAGGGGCAGACAGTGGCACAATTTACAGAGTTTTGTAGGTCACGGCATCAAGGGCCCCAAACAGCGCATGAGGTCAGGGCAGTGGGGGGCAATGACACAGGTGTAGGGGAAAAGCGCCCGCCCCCAGGGAGCATGAGGTCAGACAGGGGCACAAGAAACCCGAGTGGAGGTCACGGCAGCAGCCCACAGCAGCCCGCATGAGGTTTAGGACAGTGGGGACCCCAAGGGCCCCAGTGTGTGGGGGCAAGCAGCGTTTTTAGGGCAGGGGGTGGAAAAATTGACTTTTGGAAAAATGGGGAAAACAGGGGGTAGGCCACAGAGTGGGACAATGACACAGGGGTGTAGGTCAAAGGCAGCGCCACCCGCCCGCAAACTGAGGTCGGGATGGGCCCAAATCACATTCTGGAGGGGGGCAAAAAAAACAGGAGTGGCCACAGGTGGGACAATGACCCCGTGTGGAGGTCAAAAGGAGCAAACCACCCCGGGAGCAGCCCGAGGTCAAACGTGGCACCCAAAGACACAGTGGGGGGAGGTTTACCCGGCCCGCCCGCCACAGCAGCAGCATGAGGTCAGCAGTGGGACAATGACACAGTGTGTAGGGTCACGGGGAGCGCCACAGCCGGGGGGGGAGAGGTCCCGCAGTGGCCAAGGGCACAGTGTGGGGGTCACAAAGGGAGCAAACCAAAAGCGCAGGAAAAGAAGTCAAAACAGTGGCACAATTGGGCCAGTGTGGAGGTTACGGCAGCAGGCCCCCAAACAGGGAAACATGGGGGGTTTAGAAAAGTGGCACAATTTACAGAGTGGGGAGGTGGGTGGGATTACCCGTCCCCGGTAAAGATGGGGTTTGGGGGCAGATGGAGAAACTGTCAGCAATAAAAGTGGCATCAGGCGGGGGTGGGGAAGATCAGAAAAGTGGTGAGGGGAGGTTTGTTTTAACCCAGAAATCATTTCTCACGTTTGGGTTGGGGGCGTCATTTGGGTGATGTAGTCTGAAGGCCATGGGCTTGGGGTGTGGAAATCCTGGCCCCATCCCCCGCCCTTTATTCATCTTGACAAAAGGTCAGTTTATTCACCCTTTAACCCTGGGAAAAAGTGGGTTCTTTGGGCGGGTTTAAAACCCATGGCCCCCTCCGAATTTAACACCCGCCCTTTATGCCCACTACTTAAACCGGGGAGGAAAGCTTTCCCACTGCAAACTCGGGGAAGTTTCGGAAAAACATCCCGTTTGGGTGCCCGTAGTTCCAGGGGAAACTTCAACTGGGGTGGCCAAAAAATGGGCCAAGTAGGGCCCCCACCTTTTGGGGTTTGGGTTTTGGGAATGCTCCAGGTCCCGCTGTGCTGCTGCTGGGCCCGGGCTACCCCTCCCAAAATAGGCGGGTGAAGGGAAAACTGCTCATTTGTGACCCCCGATTAGGTTTTCTGCTGATGGATGGTACGTCCTTAACCCCCCCCCCTTTCCCAGCCCCCGGAAAGTTGTACTTGGGGCGCTGGGAACCCCCGTTGACCCGTCAGAGGAGGGACGATGCCCCCACATAGGAAGCGGCCCAAATACCTTCCCGGGGGGATTTTTTGCTATAGTATTTTTTAGTTTGTCCTCCCTCCCCAAAAGCTGGGGGTAAAGGCTCCCCCTTTTGGGGGCCGGGACGAGGGTCCAAAAGGGTGGAGAGCCCAAAATCATCCCTCTGCCCGGTGGCCCGACTATTCCGGGGCCCCCGTTTAAATTGCCAGGCAAATTTAAGGGATGCTGCGGGCCATCTGCCAAGGGGACTCGAGGGGGTCCCTGCCCCCTTTTTCCCCCGTATCCTGCCCGGGGCTTGGGGGTCATCTGCCTCATCTTCCTCATTTCCATCCCCGGCCTCCAGCTGCTCCTGGGTCCCCCTCTCTTGTCACCTGGGTTTGAAAAATCCACTCATTTCACCAGACAATGCTTCTGCCCCAATTTTTCCCCCTCCCCTCCATTTCAGTCCCCAAACCCGGGGTTCCAAAGTGGCCAAAGAGAGGGGTCGCCCCGTCTCCAGTCCCCCGCCCAGGGCAGATTTTTTCAGCCTCTTTCCCGGACTAAGGGAGGGAATGAGTTATTTTATTTCCGGTTTTTTCCCCGGCGAGACAAATAAAATTCCCCCCTCGAATGGGGCCTTAAAAAAACGGCAGGTGTCACGCCAAAGGGGCCCGCCACTGGGGTGACATCAAAAATTTCACAAAAGGGGAGTACTTTCCCGTCTGGGGCCCGGATCATCAAAAAATCGTTAAAGGCCTTTCTTGTTCATTACATCGGGGGCCAAAAATGTGCAGGGTGGAATTCCAACGGGGGGGAAACATGCATATCGAGTGGGGTTGGGGGGGCCGTTTTTGCCCCGAACTCGAGGAGGGTTGGGGTTTTGGCTTTGTACGAATGGATAAAGTGCAAAAAACAGTTTTCCCGGCCATTTTCAAGGGGAAAGTTTGAAGATCGGGGGAAGATTTTAGGAACCTTTTTTACAAACCCGATTGAAAAACGGGCGCCAATTCGGGCCGTGGGGCCATCCCCCCTCGGTGCGCTTTTTGCGGTAACCATTTCCTCCCATTGGGCCTTTACCATGGTTCCCCATTTGCAGGTTTTGGGGCGGGGAAAAGCCAAAAATTTGATTTCTGCTGCATGAAAGCGGGGGCAGTTCCCTCCCCTTTTGTGACTTCGTTCGCCGAAAGGGAAGCCAAAGGGGTGAACTGGTGCACCCCTGGGGCCCCCACACATGTGGTATGATGGGGGGGCAGTACTGGTGGAGGCTGAGATTTGGGGGTGGTGGTGGAGGAGGAGGAGGCGGGGCATTGGGCGGAAAGGGGGCAGCAGTTTGCAAGTGGAGGAGAAAGCGGGGGTCTCCTGGGCCAAAATTGTTGGTTTGCCTTTGGGCCCAAAGGCCCCATTCAACCCCAAAGGGCCCTAAAGGGGGAAAGTACTGGCCCCTGACCCTAGTTACAGGGTACAAAACGTCCCCGCTGCCAAAGCAAACCCTTTGGAAAAAAAACCGATAAGCTTAAGGACTGGCCCAACCCTTTTCTGTTTTTTCCATATTTATTTAAAAGGGGTAGGTTTCTGCCTTTTTTTGGAAAAAAAAAAATTTCGGCTTGGAACTCTCCATCTGGCCCCGGCACAAGCCTTTTTAAGGTTCCCCCCTTTAACCCCCGGTTGCAGAGTTTCCCCCATTTGGGAAAAAGGGAGGGACCCCCCAAATTCCAACAAATTGGACAGGAGGCCCCGGGCAGTTGCTGCACCTTTTTATGGTTTTGGACGATGGGTGTTGTTTTCTTTTCAAAGCCTCACTGAAAGAATGCCCGGCGCCTTGGGGAGGAGGGGGCAGGAGCATCTGGGCTGGGGTGATGTCAAAGGAAACCTGTCCTCTGCAGGGTGGTGGAGCCTTAAATGGCAGCAAGGGGATGCGTTGCCCTTTCCCGGGCGCTGTGCTGCTGTTGCTGCACGGGCAGGATGGGCCCCCACTTTTGAGCCAGTTTCTCCAGGCCCACCGGGTTTGGGGACGCCAAGGGATGTGTTGACGCAGGGGCCGTGGGTTTCCAACGTTAGCTCCTGGCCAGCTTAAATTTTTTGCTTACAAAATTTCTACAATTATAACCCCCTATTCGGCTCCTCCGGTGTCTTAGGGAACGAACTGCCACACCGCCCCAGTTTTCGGATTTTACCCCCAACGCTCGCCATGAGTGACTACTCCCGCCGCCTGCCTCGTGGCCCCCCGTTCCCGCTACTTTCTTGGACCTGCGAAGCGGGTTTTTTTACAAAGTGGCCGCTTGGCTCCCGACCTCACACTGTTTGTTTTCCCTGGCTCAGGGCCACCGAACCCCACTTGAGGGGCTGCCCCGGGCTGCTGACGCGCAAAGGACGCCCTCTTTTCCGAGGGTTTGATGAACCCTTTTGGGCCTCACCCGGCTTCCAAGTGCGGTCGGCCCTACTTCATAATTATTTGTGTTTCATCGTCACTCCCGGGGTTTCTTTCACGGTTTTGGGGATGAAAGAGGCTGCCCCCTCCCCAACATGACCTTTTCATCCCACCCCTCAACATCTTTACTTTGCCGCTACTGCAAGAAGCAGGGGATATTGGCCCCATTTCCCTTCCCAGTCCCCAATTTGGCTGTAAATGCCCCCCTTCAAATTTTTTACCCCTCGTATATTTTTGGGCCCGTTTGACCCCCAGACCACTAGAAAGTTTCTCTGGCTGGGGGAAAACCGGGTTTGGGGAAAGAGGGGGCGGGGGGACAGGTGAGGGGCGGCCCCGCTGGGGGCCATCCCAAAACTAAGGGTTTGTTTTCTGATTTTTCCCACAAACTCTTGGCGGGGGTTGTCAGATTAAATCGGGAGGAGGAAGTGGATGACCTAGTCAAACCAATAAAGGGAAATTTTTGGGGAGGGGTTTTTAGTAGTACCCGGGCCCGCTGGATGCAGCGGCGTTTGTGGCCTCAGGGGAGGGGACCCCTGCCTGCGAAGCCCCTTCCTTGTTGTTTGCGCCCTGACTCCAGGAAATTGTTTTGTGCCCTCTGCCACTCGCAGGTGAAAAAACCTGCCACCTCTCTTTTGGACATACTGTTTGTTTTCTAAAATGTACAGACATGTTTGAATGAAGATATCTGTATATGATAAATCACAACCCTGTATTTGACGCCAAAACGAAACCCACTAAGAAGCTTGGGAAACCCTTGGATTAAATTGCGCTCCACAAATGGGCAGGAAAAATTGAACTTGTATGTGCCGTTTAAAAAACTCTGTGTATTTAATGAATTGTAAAAGAACAACAAGGCTTAATTAACCTTCGTATTATGATTATGCTACAGAATTTCTTCTGGGGCGGTGGAAAAAACAAAGTTTCTTTTACTGAGTACAATCTGGCAAAACAACGCTAATAACCTGGATGTAAATTGCGCAAAAGAATTGAGGCAACCGCAAATCTAGTAGATTTGTAGCGGGTTACCAATTGCGTGTTTTCTACGCTACACAACAAGAGATAAATTTGAAATTTAAAACCTTCGCTTGTAAATTTTATGTACGGGGAAAAATTTATTATTTTGGCTTTGAAAATGACGGTTTCTTGGGGCAGCACACAGCAAAAAAAACACTTAATTTAACCACGGATGTAAATTGCGCAAAAGAATTGAGAAACACAAATAGTAGTTTTGGTAGCGGTTACAATTGCTGTTTTCTACCCCACACAAAAGAGATAAAATTGAAATTAAAACTTCGCTTGTGATTATGCAAAGGGAAAATGTTTTTATTTTGGCGTTAAAAAAGACGGTTTCTTGGGGTCAGACACCAGCAAAACAACGTTTAAATTTAAACCCCTGGATGAAAATTTGCGCAAAATAATTGGCAACCAAAAACTAGTAGTTTTGGGTAGCGTGTTACATTTGCGTGTTTCTAAGCCACCAACAAGAGAAAAATTGAAATTAACCCCTTTCTTGTGAATTTGCTACAGGAAAAATGTATTTTTTTGGCTTTTAAAAAAAATGACGGTTTCTTGGGGTCAGCAACCAGCAAAAAAAGTTTAAATTTAAACCCCCGGGGATGTAAATTGCGAAAAAAAGAATTGAGCAACACAAACTTGAGTTTTTGTAGGTGTTACAATTGGTGTTTTCTATGACACAACAAAAGAAAATTGAAATTTAAACCTTTCGTTGTGAATTATGTACAGGAAAAATGTATTTTTTTGGGCGTTGAAAATGAGGGTTTCTGGGGTAGCACCCAGAAAAACAACGCATAATTAAACCCCCTGGTTTTAAAATTGTGAAAAAGAATTGAGAAAACCACAAACTAGTAGTTTTTGTAGCGTGTTAAAATTGGTGTTTTTACGCTACACAACAAGAGAAAAAATTGTAATTATCCTTCCTTGTTTTTATTTAAGGAAAAATTTATATTTTTTGCGTTGAAAAATGACGGTTTTTGGGGGCAGACACCAGCAAAAACGCTTAATTAAAAAACCCCCGGGATGAAAATTGCGCAAAAGAATTGAGAAAACCAAAACTGTAGCTTTTTTTAGCGGTTAAAAATTGCGTTATTCTAACCCAACCAAGAGAAAAAAATTGTAATTAACCTTCGCTTGTGAATTATGCTACAGGAAAATTTATATTTTTTGCGTTAAAAAATGAGGTTTCTTGAGGCGCCACCACAAAACAAGCTTAAAATTAACCCTGGATTAAATTGCGCCAAACAATTGGGCCCCAAAAAACTGTAGCTTTGAGCGGTTACATTGGTGTTTTCTACGTACACAACAAGAGATAAAATTGTAATTAACCTTTCGCTTGTAAATTAGTACAGGAAAAATTATTTTTTTTGGCTTTTAAAAATGCTTTTTTCTTGGGTCAGCACACCAGCAAAACAACGTTTAAAACAACCCCTGGATGTAAATTGTGCAAAAAATTGGGCAACCACAAAATAGTGTTTGTAGCGTGTTACAATTGCGTGTTTTCTCGCCCCAAAACAAGAGAAAAAATTTGAATTTAAATTTTTTCGCTTGTGAATTATGCTACAGGAAAAATTTTTTTAAATTTTTGGCGTTGAAAATGCGTTTTTTTTTGGGTCAGCACACCACAAAACAACGCTTAAAATTAAACCCCCGGATGAAAATTGCGCAATAGAATTGAGCAGCCAAAATAAAGGGGGTGGCATTTGTATTGTAAAAAGCTGTTTATTTAATGAAATAAAACGGGGAACTGGTTGATCCCACTTGGATATTAAAGATATGCAGCTGAGTGGCGCACACGGGTTTCAGATCCAAACCCCCCAAAAAAAATAGAAATAGAACATTAAGGAACATTTCTTGAGACAAGTTTTGAGACCCCCCAAAAAATGCTGATAAAAATCATTTCTTCAGTGAGAGCTTCACAATCAGCCGCGGCAGCCCTTTCCCCTGATCAGTACAGTGAAAGGGGTGAGCCCCCCGGGTCACCCCCGGATTATATAGTGCGGTGACGTCACAGAATCCCCCCGGTCCTGGATTGGGGCTTCACCTCTGAAATGTAGCAGGCAATGCCCTTCTTCCCCCCCAGAGTGTTTGCCCCATGTGCGCCATGTGCTCGCAGCCTTTTTTATAATCAAAAGCCACTTCGTTCACCCGAAGTCCCCCAAACTTCGACTTCGTTCCGAATCGAAGTTTTCCTGAAATTCTAAACGAATTCCACTTCGTTAGAATCGATTCGCCCATCTCTAAAAGGTTCACTTACTTTTGCCACTCACAGATATGTAATATAAGATAGTTTTTCTCAATAAATATGATCAAGTCTAATACATTTTGACTGATTTGTTTCATTTGGTTCTCTTTATCTACTTTTAGAACATATGTGAAAATTTGATGTAGTTTTAGGTAAAATTTATGCGGAAACGTAGTGTTCTGTAGAGTTCACAAACTTTCAAGCACCACTGTAGGTATAGCATTCCACTAATCCGTACACTAGTGGAGGCATAGTCTCAATGTTACCAAATAGGAAGCACCACATCACACAGGCAGTGATCAGAAAATGGTCTCCATTATTACTAGTGTTGTTTGGATAGGTCTTTGTTCAACAGAATTTGTCAAAATATTAGGAATTTGGAAATTTTAGCCCTACTATGTAATAATTAGCCACCAATTCAGCCCATTCACTCAATGCTGATTGACAGCCTGTTACTGAAACTAAGTAAAAAACTTTAAATTAGTGGCAGATGGGAGGGCTGAAGCAGCAGCTCAGCTCTGGCATTGTGGGCCATGCACTGCAGTAATCATAATACAGGTCTAAAACAGCGTTAGGGTAATAGCTTAGGCTATTCTCTTCTGATTTCTGTTAGATTTGTTATAGAACTTGATGTACATAAGGAGGAACTCATAGCTGGAGACTACCTTCACATGACACCAGAGATTCCTCATGTCCATACAGCCTGTTAGCGTCCTGGGGATGTGCATTGGTATGTCCTGCTGTGCACATACCTACCACTGCCATGGAAATATCTACTAAGTAGAGAATTAATAGCTTTGGTCATTACATTTAAAGTATGGACCTGCATCTTCAAGTAGGGCATGTCATATAATTATTTCTCCTCACTCTGCCCACATTCACAGCAATAGATACAAAACTGTCAATCAGTGGAGACTAGACAGGGTAAAGTGGTGACTCTTTAAGAATGATTTGTTTGTGGATTCCATCAAAATTTGATTTGACTTGAATTAAATTGCTGATAAGTAGGTCAAGGCTAACATTTTCTCACTACAAATATTAGCTTTCAACATATAGGGACAGGTAATTGAAGACTTTTTTTCAAATACACTAGTCTATTGATCTTACTCTATTCAGGAGGTATGAGAGCTTTTATCTGCTCTGAGTGTACAAAGTTTTCTTTTTTTTTTTTTTTTCAGCCAAATTTTTTTATTACATATCAAGAATGGTACATAACATAATATAACTTTTTCTGAAGCAAAAGAAAAGAAAAAGAACAGCAACAAATGCCATGTCGTAAACATCAAAAGCAGAAATAGCAATGTCATTATTTTTAGTAATGTCAGATTCATTTAAAACAACAATACCGTTGAACATGTAAATTTATAAATTTTTATCAGAAAATTTTCAATTACTTTAACTATACTGGTTTAAAACTGTTTTTGGTATTCTTCATTCAATATGAAAGTGTTGTAAATTATCCTGTTACTTATAGTAAATAGATGTGGTCCAAAGAAGCCAATTATTCTTAATTCAGCTTTTGCGTGTGGGGGGTTTACTAAACTAGTCTCACAGCTGTATTGCAAATTTATTCTGTTGATAACTTCTGCAATAGTGGCGTGAGAGTTGTTTTCCAATGTGAAGCTATCGTAATTCTTGTAGCTATAAGCATGAGATAGAACTAAAAGGAAGGGATGTGGTATGTCATGAAAAGTGAGATCAAAATTAGCTAGGTCTGGTGTGAGGTTAATTTTCCATTTGAAGGTGTTAAGTAGCAAGTTTTCTAGTTCTTTCCATAGTGGTTGGATTAGTGGACATTCCACCAAACATGTGTAATAAGGAGCCTTTAGGACCGCACTGTCTCCAACACAGATATGAGTATCCAGGAGAGATATGTGCTATGCGGGCTGGGGTTAAATTACCAGCGAAGATGAATCTTTCTTGACAATTCAATATGATTGGCACATTTTGAAAATTTGGAAACAATGTTAGCTGCTTTAAGCCAGTTTTCTGTTGTATGGGACTGGGCCAACTCGGTTTCCCACTTTAGGGCGTAACCGGGTTTTTGTAGAGAGATCTGTTTTGTACAAGGTTTGGTATGCTGCTGATAAACCTTTAGTATGTCTTTGTTTTTTCCCAGAGAAATTATGGAAGTGGAAAGTGTTTAGGGGTATCTGGCCATTCCCATGATTGTTTTAATGTTCTGTATTTGAAAAATAGACAAAAAATTGGTTTCGGGGGATAGTATTTGTTGCATTAAAATCGTCAAAGGACTTGAAGTGTCCTTGGTGATAGAGGCCCCCTACTGCCTCCAATCCCATGTCTATCCAGTGTTGTATAGAGACTTCTGGAATTGCATTTTGAATAACTGAAAGAGGGCAGCTAAGTTGTCTATATAAAACTTTAGGGTTAGTTTTCTGAGCAATGAATTTTGCCAAACTGTGCTGCATGAGAAAGAGTCAACAATTTAAATTCTGTGGGATTTCTGCCACATAGCATGGCAATAAAATGAGCCTTAAAGGATCCCTAGGAATTGTGGAATTCTCTATCTGAGATCAATGTTGGAGTTCAGGAAAATTTCCCCATAAAAGAGATATGGGTTCTATTTTGGGAGGAAATATTGTATTGCAGGGGGTTTTTGGGACGGAGAGGCACCATGAATACTCTTTTAATACAGGTCTTGTTTCTTAAATCTAGGTCGTTTTGGGCCCAAAATAAATTTCAACATTTGGTTTTAAAGTTTAGTGAGAATAGGAGTGGGAAAAAAAATGGTAAGGATCTTGAGATATATAAGTATCGGGGGAGAAGTAGCATCTTAGTTAAAATTAATGTGAGCTAGCCGGGAAAAGGGGGAAAATTGGTTTAAGTCTATAAATTTCTTCTGGTAATGAAGCACTAATATCCTCCAGATTTTTTTCTAGGGTTGGTGTTAATGTTTTGGGTATATTTTGATTCCTAGATAGGGACAAAAGAGGTTGCCAAATAAAATTAAGTCGGGTAGTTGAGATTTTAAGGAAGAATGACAATTTATAGGGAGAAGTATAGATTTTGTTATGTTTAATTTGTAGTATGATATATCAGCATAACGTTCCAATAGGGCAAATAATGCAGGAATGGATTTATCAGGCTGTTGGCACATGATTAAAATATCATCTGCATATAGGCTCACCGTATGGGTATTTTTTTTTATGGAAACCCCTTTAATTAGAGAGGATTTCCAAATGTGTTCTGCTAAAGGCTCAGCGCACAAATCATAGATCAAGGGTGACAGTGGGCACCCTTGTCTTGTTCCATTGGAAATGGAAACTTTCTGAGAGAAACCCGGATGAGTAGACCCTGGCAGAGGGAAGAGAATATAATGACATATGGAATTAAATATTGGTCCACAAAACCCAAAATTTTTAAATAAAACCTCTTTCATATAACCCCAATTTATCCTGTCAAATGCTTTCTTTTCCGTCTAGTGACAGAAGAGCAAGGGGTAGCTTTTGTGAAT
Organism: Phyllomedusa bahiana; assembly: GCA_025379985.1. Taxonomy (NCBI): domain Eukaryota; kingdom Metazoa; phylum Chordata; class Amphibia; order Anura; family Hylidae; genus Phyllomedusa; species Phyllomedusa bahiana. The sequence continues at coordinate 66,870 of JAODAL010011145.1, read as the reverse complement.
TTGCAATTTGCAAGACATCCAAAACTCGCTGTATCCCATCTCTCGTCTGTCGCCTTTGATGAACCCCACCTGGTCCTTGCTGATCAGGGATGGAAGGATATCATTGAGTCTGTTTGCTGGGATTTTAGAGTATATTTTGATATCAGAGTTGAGTAGTGAAATTGGTCTGTAGTTTGTAAATAGGTTCGTTGATTCCCAGGCTTAGGGATAGTAGAGATGGTTGCACAAAGCATCTCTGCCGGTAGTGTCTCTTTGGTTGGATGGTATTAAAGAGACGGGACAGGGTGTGGGGGTAAGATGGGCGAGAAAGTTTAAAATACTCATTAGATAGGCCATTTTGGGACAGGAGATTTGTTGCATTTTAATTGTTTGATAGTCCTCTCAATTTCTGGGGGTATATAGGTAGATTAAGGGGAAACAAGTTGATCTTTGGTCAAGGAGGGAATGATATTCATTTAAGAATTTGTCAATATCTTCCTTTTGCACTGCTGGAATGTTCTTGTCTGAACTAAGATTGTATAGTGATCTATAGTATGTTGCAAAAAGCGTTAGAAATTTGTTGTGGATCGTATATTTTTGTGTTATTGGGGGATGTAAAGTACGGTATTCTGGATTGGATTGTTTTGATCCTTTTGGGCTAGGGTCTTGCCGGGTCTATCACCTTGTAAATAGAAATTCCAAGTAATCTATTTAGATGATTTTTTATATTGTTGTAGATGCAATGTGCTTAATTGCCTTCGGAGAGAGGCAAGTTCTTCCCTCATGTTTTGTGAAGGATTTAATTTAAATTGGAGTCTAAGTGTTTAATTTTGTCTAAAAGTTCAGTGAGCATCTTTTCTCTGTTACGCTTTTCTCTAGTTGATATGTTCATAAATATTCTCCTTTATACGCTTTATGTGCGCACCACAAGGTTTCTTCTGAAGGTGTCGAAGGGGTATTTAAAGTCAAAGTATCTTTAAGGGAATTATTTTAATTTCTGAGGTTATTTTTCTGGATTTAAGTAAAAAGTTTGTTCAGGGCGCCATGGGGTATGAAAAGGAGGGGGAAAAACGATCTTGTAGGGTAAGATAGGTTGGGCATGATCTGACCATGTGATACTTCCTATTTTTGAGTTAACGACAAGTAACAGTGCTTGTCTATTTAGAAGGGAAAAATCAAATTCTCGAGTGAGTGTTCCTTGCTGCAGAGTATGTGTGAAATCTATTTCTTCTGGGTGGAATACCGCCAAGGATCATGTAAATTTTCCACTAATATTACCATTTTTAAGTTCTGGGGCGTGTTTAGAGCAACCTTTTGGATCTATCTTGTGTTCTATCTATTACCATATTAAAATCTCCACAAATCACCAGGTTACCTTAAGTAGCTTTTGGTTTTGGTGAGAACTCTGGGAAACAAAGGATGCCTGATGCTTGTTCGGAGCATATACAGTTACTAGTGTATATAACTAGAATTCAATGTGCATTGTAGAATTAAAATATCGCCCTTTGGGGTTCAAAATATATTGTATATGGGAAAAAGCAAAAAGAATCTCTGATAAAAATTGAACTCCAGCTTTCTTTTAGATCCCGCGCAGAGTGGAACGCAATGAGAAATCTTTTATGTTTAAGTCTAAAGTATCTTTATTATGTAGGTGTGTTTTCTGTAAGCATACCACATCTGCACGGGATGTGAGTACATCTTTCCATAAAGTTTAATCTCTTGAACGGAGAATTGAGACCATTTACATTTAGTGACATAAACTTAATACCCATAATGGAGAGTAAAAGAAAGATAGATCACTATGTATTGTTAACATTGACATTTCTATAAAAGTATGTAAGCAGGTCAAGGAAAGTTAAGAATGGCAATAAAAAAACATTATAAAAAGGAATAGCTCTAAAAATAGAGCCAACATTTGAACTGTTGAAACTGTTGAAAATAGAGAATGCAGTAGAAAAGTATTTCCGTCAAATGGAAATAAAAAATGGGGCAAGTCAATTGCCTATCTCAGAAAAATCATTGAGAAGGAGCTCTGGAGTGACGCTCCATTGCACAGAAGGAACTGCAAAGCAAGCTTAAAGGATACTAATGAAATTTCAATCCTCAGTCCTGGGATCTTGATCTGCTGGTCTTATCTGACCACAGAGGTGTGATTATTCCGGGTTTCATTTGGGTTTATTTCTCACTGGAATAGCGTCTGCTGATGATAGAAGGTTCAATTTTTTTAGGGTAAGGCTGGCCTCTTCTGGAGTGTGGCATATAAATTGGGTGCCATCCCTGACCAATTATTAATTTAACTGGGAACCCCATCGATATTGAATATCCTTTATCTAGTAGGATTCTTGTGTATGGCTGGAACTCTTTCCTTTTAAGCATAGTTGCAGAGGATAAATCCGGGGGAAAATGGAATTGCTTGGAAACGGTCTGGGAGCGAGTCGTCTTTCTTAAAGCCCTTAAAATTCCTCCTTAATGTTGTAGAATGTATTCGGGCTATTGTGTCTCTCGGGACTTGTTGAGGTAGGTTTTGGGTTTAGGGAACCTCTGGATCGTGTCGAGTATTGGGTCTGGAGTTGAAGAAGTTGGCAAGACGAGAGCCATCAGATCTGTTAGGTATGCGTTTAAATGGTCAGGCAAGATAGATTCAGGATGCCACGGATTCTAACATTATTACGCCTGGATCGGTTCCTCTAGGTCAAGAACTTTTGAGGACAGATGTTGAACTTCATCTTCTAATGCATTATTAGCATCAATTAGAGAATTGTGGGAATATGAAAAGACTGACATATTGTTCTCAATAGTTCAGTGCGGGCCCCTACTGATTGAAAGTCTTGTTTGAGCTCCCCCTTTATGTGTTTAATATCAATATTGCAAAGTTGAACGAAAGATGAGAACAGTTGCTGGAGCAAGGATCCCGTCAGAGGCTGGGAATCAGGCAGATCATGCTGTTCAAATCTAATGAGCCTGCTTTGGGAAAAAGGAGTCGGGGAGATGGGGGAAATTGTAGGCCCCTTCTAGTTGAGGATCTGGATTGCGAGGAGGGAGAAAGAATTCCGAAGTTTGGTTGGCTTATTCTTTTGGTTCTTCTTAGAATACCCTCCCATGATCGGAGAGAGCAGAAAATTGTGTTTGCAGAGGACCTTAGGAAAACTTGAGAAGTACACGTGGGGGTTGCCTATAGATATGTTTTTTGTATTTTTTATATAAATTCACCCCCCTGGATTTGCAGATTATAGAACCGAACCTCTGGGAAAGAGTATAAATGCCCAGGTACCAAAAATAGAAGTCTGTTGTGTCCCTGGATTGGATCAGTGATAAAGCTTAAACCAAGAGTTCTGCCATGAGCTGTGAATAATTCTGTTTGGATAGTTTGAACAGGCAAGTTAATGCAGTGTTTGGGGGCCTCTTTCTAGAGGAGGGGCTTGTAAAATGGTGTCTCCTGCTGTCTTCAGGGGGATAGAAGGCTAAAGGAGCCACAGGTTATTATAAAGCCTGGGAGCAAAATGTAGCTTCATAGGTGTGACAAATAATAGTGGAGCAGGTATTTCCCAGTGGATGGGTATAAGCAGGTAAAGAGTTTGTAGCTCTGTGAGATTTCCACTGACCTTATCTTCCACTTGCTCCTTGCTGGGAAAAATCCCCTGCTGTGTAAAGTCCCTTGTGGTCCTGGGACTGGGCTCTGTAATTCCTTCTCCAAGGAAAGAGAGATGATCTGGCAGATGGGAAATTTCCCCGTCTGATCACTGTGCTGTCAGATGGGTGAGTATTCCTCAGAAGGAACCTGGATGAGGAGGATGTGTGCAGCAACTCAGGCAAACTTGTGAATGTCAGCAATGGCTGCTGTTAGCTGGACTGAGGGGCTCCTCTTTCCACAGGGTAAGTCCAGTTAAGTACACACAGGGGTCAGAGAGGGCTTAAAACGACCCTCACATTGAGCTGGAAACAGGAGTGCCAGTGATGTGCTTGCCTGCAGGTTCTAAGGCTTAGTTGAGCTGAGTTTAAGGAGCATCACAACAGAGCTCACAGGAGAAGCAACTGCTCACATCCCTGGCCTGGCCACGCCCCCGTGTACAAAGGTTTCTATGATTACCTGACCATATTTCTGCAATCTGATTAAAGCAGAGAGTGATGTGGCTATGGTCAAGAGAGATCACTCAGGAGCAGGCTACTTATTCTTACTCTAACAAGATTAGTTTCTGTTTACAGATTTGCAATTGTTTTTATTCCTCAGAGCACATGTAGCTTTTGTTTACTGAAGATGAGCTCTCCTGCACTTTGTTTTTGCAATGTCTGAGCTAGTTACAGAAAAGATAAAGATGTTAATCACTGCTATAGATCCACCCCCAGCCTGAGGAGACCAGAGTGAAAGAAAAGCTGGCTATGACTGTGAAACTGCATGGTGAGAAACCTCTTTAATAGTGACTATTGTTGAGCGAACAGTAAAAAGTTCTATTTCATTTAGAACCTTGAACTTTTGTGAGTTCGGTTTGAAGTTCTATTTGAACTCGAACTGCGAACCAAATTAAAGTCTATGGGAGAAGATGCTCTGGTTAATTTTTAGACCTATACAGGTGAGGAGAAGCTGGAATTACCATCCATAACAGTAAACTGGATATGTGGAACAACTTAGTGAAGAAAATGTGGCTCTAAGAGTGACAGAAAAAATTGAAAGGCTGAATTGCTTAATTTTTTTCAATGGCTAACTGAAAATATGAGGACAACTTGCAAGAAGGGGCATAGCTATAGGAGGTACAGCGGTAGCTGCTACAAGGCCCTATATCCTAAGTGAGCCCAAAATCCCCTTTGACACATAGGGGATTTGGAGATGGTGTGTTATACTTGCTGAACCCCCAAAACTGCAAAAACTGAACTTTTGGGCACTGAGTATGATTTAGCAAATCCAAGCACTCTGTATAATATATATCCATGTATTCGAGAGTTAGGCGTTATGTGAGCCAGCAAATGTCACTAAATAAACAACTTCTGGGTGTGGGAAAGATGCAGCCAGCAATACCAAACTCCCTAACTAATGATGTCTATGGAGAGGAAAATGCTATCTAACTAAGAACAGTCTGTACAGTACATAGAGTGACCTGAAAATGGTGCTCACAAGGCAATATAGTAATATATATATAACATGGTCATGTGATTTTAGCAGCCAGTGAGAGCCCTACACCTCAGCGATGACGTTCTTGACCCTTCTCTGTGCTCTGCACTGATTGGATGGCCACCAAAAGTGCAGAAAGATGCTGAAAATGAAAATGAAAATTGCGTGTCGAATTATAACTAGAACTTTACTCGAATGAACAGTAAAATGTTCGGTTCGAGTTCTAAAAATTCATGAAATTCTACTAGAACTTAACTTTTCTAGAACAGTTCATTCAACACTAATAGTGACCCATGATTTGAAGTTCAACACTTAGGCTATGTTCACACGGCTTATTTACTGGACGTAATTACGCCACGCAATTACGCCGTATGGAAGGGGGCGGGTGGGAGTGGGGGGCCGGCACCTCGCCGGCCCCTAGACTTTCATTACCAGTGGCGTGTATACGCCGCTGGTAATTCACATGTCACTTATCTCCCCCTGCGAAGTATTCGCTGAGCAGGGAGAGGAGACTTAATCCATAGTTCTCTATGAGAACTGTGGATTACCGTAATGACTGGGACGTATTCCAGCCGTAATTCGTGTACTACGGCGCGTAATTACGGACTGAAATACGTCCCATTTTAAGCCGTGTGAACATAGCCTAACTATTACTACTACTATCCATTCATACTACTGTCCTTATGATGGATTATACAGATATGTTCTCTTTAGCTAGAATCCACCACAGTGTTTCGATTTACTTGTATTTTTTACACTATAAAAGGACATTTAATTATAAATAATAAGTTATGTACATAAGAACCATATTTTTTTAATTAGTTTTATTTATTTATTTCTTTTTTTATTTAGTATCATCCCCATTTTTACTGAATTAGTATGACCATATGATTGCATTGTACATATTTATATTGATGATCACACTATGTATTTTGTATTTGATATATTCTGAAATATGTGAAGATATTTATTTATAAAACTACTGTTGACGTCAGTATATTGCCCTTTTTCTCTGTTAAATCTGTCACTAGTGCCACAAGTATGCACCATGTTATTAGGTTCTACCACCCCCTTTCCTTGGTATGTAGTGTTCTCTACATCTAAGCATTTGTTATCATGGACATACATGCATAAACCGTGGTCTTCTCTTATTCCCATCCCGCTGCTCACACTTATTGCTGCGACTCTTTTGGTTTTTTGTTTCAATCTAAATGCATGCTGCCAGGGGGAAATTATGGAATCTAATGAAGTCGTGCTGTCACAGCACAAAATGTGTGATCCCAATTGTTTTAACTGTAACCTCTGTAAGATGTTGTGCCCTATATTGCACACCACAATAAGATAAGTGCTATTGTTGACATTGCATTTGTGAATCTGTTATATTTATTCCTAAAATATTACTAGAGAAAGACTTCTTGTCTACTCTATTTGTCTTAAGGCTATGTCCAAACTGCACAGGATTACGATCGTATCTCAGGCACTTTTCGTTTTTTAAAAGCGCCGCAGATACGATTGTCAGTGTGGTGCCATAGACGGCAATAGAAAAGACGAGTTGCTGTCTACACAGCTCGTCTTTTCTCTGCCCGTCTTTCGGCAGCGGCGTATTATACAACATGTTGTATAATACGCCGGTGCTTCTCGTCTTCTTGACGTCTTCCCATACAATGCTATTGTATGGGGGACGTCGGGAAAACGAGAAGCGGCCGTGGCTTTTGCACAAAGCGTGACAAAAGCCGCAGTCCTGCATCAGAGAGAGAACGGCCGCTTTTGGGGCTGTTTTTTCTCTGATACAGTGTAGACATAGCCTTACTTCTCCTTTTGGCGAGCATAAGTTTTTCAAATAAGACACCTTATTTAGTGTAGTGTTGTAAATCAGGTCTTATGTTTACTACCATGCCTTGCTCAGATATCAGTTGGAAGTATGGTAGCATAGAACTAAGCTCTACACTAGAGATATTCATCACTTTCTACAACATAATAGGAGTTACTCTTTAATATGCAATAATAACAAAAAAGTAAAGAAATGTGAATGCAAAGTTACTTAACTAGATGATGACCACCTGTTGACTATAAACGTCCAGGTGGTCTACATTTAACTTTGCCTGGATATTTTAAAACATCCATGCAGAAGCATGGATGGAGAGCTGTCCATGAAAGACAGCAGGGCACGCAACTGAAAGGCAGGAATGATTTACTATAGATCCTATCTTCACAGTTGCTCTATATACAGTACTCAAAGAGCACTGTACACAAAGAAAAGCAGGAAACCTGTCAGCTTCCTGCTTGTGTGACCACTGGGGCTCCATTGCTGCAAAGTTGACCTAGATCAGCATAGTAGTGAGATCAGGGGATGTATTTCCCCTAGATTTCACCTGTAACTGGGGCAAAAATACCAACCTCCCACAACACTAAAAATTCACAGAAAATTGAATTCACAGAAAAGTGACACAATTACAAAACTTATTTCAGCACCACTTTTTGTTACCATTTGCTCTTAGATAAAAAAAAATGGAATTTAAAAATAAATCTTATTGTATCACAGAAATAAGGCAAAAAAATGAGCAAAATAACAGAGGGCGAGAAAGCTTTATAGCGTTCAAACCTGCATCTATTACGGAAAAAGGAAATGTGCCTGGTCAGGAAGGGGAATCAAGAGGCCGGTCAGGAACTGACTATTGTGTAGCGTTAAACTGTGATATATTATCAAAAAGAAGTTTTCTTTAAATGTTTATTTTTTCATGTTAAAAAACGTGCTCAAACTATGGTAAAAATCCATGAAACAATGCATTGGATCTGCAGCAATATATTTTAGGGTTGTCCAACAATGTTGTGAAATGTTGAAAATGGTCTGACTTCATTACATATACCTCAACAAACCTCCAGCTATATTCTTTTAATAATTCTGACACCTTTGTTAATATTTTCCTGTCACACCCATCTGTTACGACTGAAGTTTCCTGTCATCAGATACTACACGCCCCTAACTGTGTAGCACTAGCTTCTCAGCCTGCTCTGGAAACATCCCGTACATCTACCCAGATGATTCCACGTCACCTCCCAATTCTGGTGCTCTGTGACTTAAATTTCCCCCCTAATACTGCAGAAGGAAGCTAGGAAAAGATAAAAGTCACATCGATGGAAAAGAGAAATTGTGGCTGGTTGATGTATAGTGACCTGCAATGTGATATGGTGTTTTTTTTACTTGAAATTTTCCTCTATTAAATGCATCATTGTCTTTTGGTACCTATTACTATGTCCAGAAAACCCCTTTAAATCAATTTTCTTTCCATTCCATCTACTTACTGCTTAGGGCACAAAAGTAATAATAGTAAAGTAACCTCTCCCGGGCACCATGCTGTCCTTCTATTTGATGACAACCATAAAATTATACTCAGCAGTAAAATATACCCTGATTTTCTGACTTACTTCTCCATAGATATATACTAAAGAGAGAAGAGACTGTCTAAGAGCTTTTATCATTATTAACAATTATCATCAGTAGAGATTGTCTAGGCTTCCAACATTGGTACTGAAATGTATAAGATAGGCTTGCTTGGTCTTAGTTGTAAAGTATGAATAGCATTGGATGATAGCAATAAAAAATTTTTTTCACTTTTAGGATGAACACATCCTTCTTGCATATGGTAATTGAGGAAATACAGTACTTGCCACAGATCATTGACTGTATATGTTCTTAGACTAACTTGGTGGTATTAATCAGTGTAAACAACACTAAAAAGCACAGTGTATTACCTTCTTGATAATGTCAACTATTGATTTCACTTCATTGTACTACACAGAGATGCTGATTGTGGTGTGAGAAGTAGTTTACCAAACAGATACAAGCTGACCAGTGCCTTTTTGAAAATAAATATTTTAAATGTGCATAAAACATTGGCATATGATTAATGGGAAAAAGTTTTATTATAGAATAGCTCATTGTTAGGCTATCAAGTAACCTTTCCATGTTTACATTCTATACATCCTACCTAGAGATGGGCGAATTTCTCAAAAATTCGATTCGGTCACTTCGCCGAATTTTCCGACAAAATTAGTTTCGTTCCGAATTACTTCGGCACGAATCGCGTTAAAAAGCAGCTATTTCCAGGCTGCACAGTGCCTGCAGGGTGCTGTAGAACGTTGTACCATGCTTAAATATGCAGAGGGAGCTTGGTTTGGTCTTCATACAATGTTGTGTTTTAGTATGACACGCAGATGATTGCCGCCGGAGGAAGCCACAGAATGGCACAATCACACAGTGTGGAGGTCACGACAGCAGCAGCATGAGATCAGGCAGTGGCACAATGACATTCTGGAGGCGGCAAAACAGTATTAGGCCACAGAGTGGCACAATGATACAGTGTGGAGGTCACGACAGCAGCAGCATGAGATCAGGCAGTGGCACAATGACATTCTGGAGGCGGCAAAACAGTATTAGGCCACAGAGTGGCACAATCACACAGTGTGGAGGTCACGACAGCAGCAGCATGAGATCAGGCAGTGGCACAATGACATTCTGGAGGTGGCAAAACAGGAGGAAGCCACAGAGTGGCACAATGACTGAGAGCGGAGGTCACGGCGGCAGCAGCATGAGGTCAGGCAGTGGCACAATGACACAGTGTGGAGGACATGGCAGCAGCCACAGCAGCAGCATGAGGTCAGACAGTGGCACAATGACACAGTGTGGATGTCACGGCAACAGCAACAGCAGCAGCAGCATGAGGTCATAGAGTGGCACAATGACAGAGTGTTGAGGTGGGTGGCAATACCAGTCCCTGGTAAAGATGGTGGTAGGCAGATGGAGAAACTGTCAGCAGATGTGTGGCATCAGGTGGGTGGCGGCATCAGAATAGTGGCTGAGGCAGGTAGTTTTAACCCAGACTGACGCCTAAGGCATTGGTGTGTGGAAATCCTGGCCGATCCACGCCTGATTCATCTTGACAAAGGTCAGTCGTTCCACATTTCCCGTGGACAAGCGGGTTCTCCTTGGGGTAACGATGGCCCCCGCCGCACTGAACACCCGCTCTGATGCCACACTACTGGCCGGGCAGGACAGCTTCTCCACTGCAAACTCGGCAAGTTGCGGCCACACATCCAGTTTGGCTGCCCAGTAGTCCAGCGGATCTTCTAACTGAGGTGGCAGAGTGCTGTCCAAGTAGGCCACAACCTGTTGGTTCAGGGACTGCTCCAGGTCCTGCTGCTGCTGCTGCTGGCGACTGCCCTCCTCACTAGGCGGGTGAAGGAAGCTGCTCATCAGTGACTCCAGACTTAGGTTACTACTGATGGAGCTGGTACTGCTCCTACCCCCCCCCCGTCCCCCCGCAGCCGCGGCCGGAGTACGTGCGCGCTGAGGAACCCCCGGTCAGACCTGTCAAAAGAGGGACGATGCCGCCATAGGCAGCAGCCAACTGATTACGGAGGATTTCCCTATAGTATTTGAGTTTGTCTTCCCTCTCAATAGCTGGGAAAAAGGCTCCCATTTTGGACCGGTAGCGAGGGTCCAATAGGGTGGAGAGCCAGAAGTCATCCCTCTGCCGGATGCTGACTATTCGGCTGTCACTAGCCAGGCAAATAAGCATGCTGCGGGCCATCTGCACAAGTGACTCCGAGGGGCTCCCTGCCTCCATTTCCACTGTATACTGCCACGGTGCTTGGGGGTCATCTGCCTTGTCTTCCTCATCTCCATCCACCTCCTCCAGCTGCTCCTGCTCCTCCTCTCTTGTCACCTGGGTAGAAAATCCACTCATTTCACCAGACAATGCTTCTGCTCCAATGTCCTCCTCCTCCTCCTCCATTTCAGTCCCACCGGACTCATGTGGCCACGAGATGTAGTCGCCACGTCTCCAGTCCCCTGCCCAGACAGATTTTTCAGCATCTGTTCCAGGACATGAAGCAGTGGAATGATGTTATTCATCCCGTAGTCCTGGCAACTGACAAATAACATTGCCTCCTCGAATGGCCTCAACAAACGGCAGGTTTCACGCATGAGCTGCCACTGGCTGACATCAAAGTTACACAGGGGAGTACTTCTGTCTGCCTGGATCATCAAAAAATCGTTAATGGCCTTTCTCTGTTCATACAGTCGGTCCAACATGTGCAGGCTGGAATTCCAGCGGGTGGAAACATCGCATATCAGAGTGTGTTGGGGGAGGCCGTTCTGCCGCTGCAACTCGAGGAGGGTGTTCCTGGCTTTGTACGAATGGATAAAGTGCATGCACAGTTTCCTGGCCATTTTCAGAATGTTCTGAAGATCGGTGGAAGACTTCAGGAACCTTTTCACAACCAGATTGAATAAGTGCGCAATGCAGGGCGCATGGACCATCCCTCCTTGGTGCAGCGCGGACACCATGTTCCTCCCATTGTCCGTCACCATGGTTCCGATTTGCAGTTGGCGCGGAGAAAGCCACACATCGATTTCTTGCTGCATGACGCGGAGCAGTTCCTCCCCTGTGTGACTTCATTTGCCGAGGCAAGCCAGGTGTAGAACTGCGTGACACCGCTGTGCCCTACACATGTGGTATGATGGAGCAGTACTTGTGGAGGCTGAGATGGTGGTGGTGGTGGAAGAGGAGGAGGCGGACATTGGCGCAGGTGCAGCAGTTTGACAACGTGGAGGAGAAAGCGGCGTCTCCTGTCCAAGTTGCTGGTGTGCCTGGGCTGGAAGCACATTCACCCAGTGGGCCGTAAAGGACATGTACTGGCCCTGACCGTAGTTACAGCTCCAGACGTCCGCGCTGCCGTGCACCTTGGAACAAACCGATAAGCTCAAGGACTGACCCACCTTCTGTTCTACATATTTATGAAGTGCTGGTACTGCCTTTTTGGAAAAGAAATTACGGCTTGGAACTCTCCATCTCGGTTCGGCACAAGCCATTAGTTCTCTGAACGGTGCAGAGTCCACCATTTGGAAAGGGAGGGACTGCAGTACCAACAACTTGGACAGGAGCACGGTCAGCTGCTGCACCTTAGGATGGTTCTGTCGCCATGAGTAGCGAGGAGCAGGAGCATCTGGACCGGGAGATGATGTCAAAGAGAAACAGCTCCCTTCTGCAGAGGTGGTGGAGCCTTGACTGGCTGCAATGGCATGCATGCCACTGGGCGCTGCTGCTGCTGTTGCTGCGGCGGCAGGATGGACCACCACATCTGAGCCACGTTTCTCCCAGGCCACCGGATGGTGACGCTGCATGTGTTGACGCAGGGCCGTGGTGCCAACGTTAGCTCCCTGGCCACGCTTCACTTTCTGCCCACAGATTCTACATATAACCATATTCGGCTCCTCCAGTGTCTTAGCAAAGAACTGCCACACCGCCGAGTATCGGATTTTACCGCCAACGCTCCGCACTGAGTGACTACTGCCGCCGCTGCCTCGCTGAGCCCCTGTGCTGCTACTTTCTTGGACCTGCGAAGCGGGTTTTTTACCCCGTGGCCGCTTGGCTCCCGACCTCACACTGCTGCTATCCTGCTGACTCACGGCCACACGACCCACTTGCTGGCTGCGCTGCTGCCTGACGCGCAAGCTGACGCCCTCTTCTCCTGACGATGATAAAGCCCTTGCCTCACCTGGCTCCCAAGTGCGGTCGGCTACATCATCATCTATTTGTGTTTCATCGTCACTGCTGTCCTCATTACCGGTATTGGTATGCCGAGGCTGACCTCTCACAACATGACCTCCCATGCCACTCTCCACATCTATACTTTGCCGCCTACTGCAAGAAGCAGGCGATATTGGCCCCATTTCTTCGCTGCCAAGTAGCTGCTGACTGCCCTCCTCAAATTGTTCATCCTCGCTATATAGTGGCGCTGAGCCCAGACCACATAGTAGATCTCTGGCTGAGGGAACCGGATGGGACAGAGGCGGGCTGAGGACAGGTGAGGGCCGCTGACCCGCTCCCGGGCCATGCCAACTAATGGTTGTGTCTGAGGTTCCCACCGACTCTTGGCTGGGGTTTTCAGATGTCATCTGGGAGGAAGAGGATGACCTAGTCAACCAATCAAGAACCCTTGGGTTGCTGAACAACACACGGCCGCTAGATGACAGCGGCAGTTGTGGCCTCACCGAGTGACCCCTGCTGTGACGTCCCCTTGCTGTGCTGCGACCTGGGCCTGTTCCAGGAATGTTTGTGCCACTGCCACTCGCAGGTGCAGAGCCTGCCACCTCTCTGTCTGACATACTGTTTGTTCTAAAATGTACAGACACTGTTTGATGATGATATCTGTATATGATAAATATACACCCTGTTTTTGACTCCAAATGAACCCAGTAACAAGCTTGGGTAACCCTTGGATATAAATTGCGCTCCACAAATGGCCAGGAAAAATTTACTTGTATGTGTCGTTTAAAAACACTGTGTGTTTTACTAAATGTAAAAACACAAACAGGCTTAATTAACCTTCGGACATGAATTAGGCTACAGGAAAAAATGTATATATTTTGGCGTTGAAAAAGACGGTTTATTTTTGTCAGCACACCAGCAAAACAACGCTTAATTAACCCCTGGATGTAAATTGCGCCAAGAATTGAGCCCCACAAACTAGTAGCTTTGTAGCGTGTTACAATTGCGTGTTTTCTACGCCACACAACAAGAGATACAGTTGTAATTAACCCTTTTCTTGTGAAATTAGGCTACAGGAAAAATTTATATATTTTGGCGTTGAAAAGACGGTTTATTTTTGTCAGCACACCAGCAAAACAACGCTTCATTTAAACCCCTGGATGTAAATTGCGCCCAAAAAATCGAGCCGCACAAACTAGTTTGCTTTGTAGCGTGTTACAATTGCGTGTTTTCTACGCCACACAACAAGAGATACAGTTGTAATTAACCTTTGCTTGTGAATTAGGCTACAGGAAAAATTTTATATATTTTGGCGTTGAAAAAGACGGTTTATTTTTGTCAGCACACCAGCAAAACAACGCTTAATTAACCCCTGGATGTAAATTGCGCCAAAGAATTGAGCCCCACAAACTAGTAGCTTTGTAGCGTGTTACAATTGCGTGTTTTATACGCCACACAACAAGAGATACAGTTGTAATTAACCTTTGCTTGTGAATTAGGCTACAGGAAAAATTTATATATTTTGGCGTTGAAAAAGACGGTTTCTTGGGGTCAGCACACCAGCAAAACAACGCTTAATTAACCCCTGGATGTAAATTGCGCCAAAGAATTGAGCCGCACAAACTAGTAGCTTTGTAGCGTGTTACAATTGCGTGTTTTCTACGCCACACAACAAGAGATACAGTTGTAATTAACCTTTGCTTGTGAATTTGGCTACAGGAAAAATTTATATATTTTGGCGTTGAAAAAGACGGTTTCTTGGGGTCAGCACACCAGCAAAACAACGCTTAATTAACCCCTGGATGTAAATTGCGCCAAAGAATTGAGCCCCACAAACTAGTAGCTTTGTAGCGTGTTACAATTGCGTGTTTTCTACGCCACACAACAAGAGATACAGTTGTAATTAACCTTTGCTTGTGAATTAGGCTACAGGAAAAATTTATATATTTTGGCGTTGAAAAAGACGGTTTCTTGGGGTCAGCACACCAGCAAAACAACGCTTAATTATCCCCTGGATGTAAATTGCGCCAAAGAATTGAGCCGCACAAACTAGTAGCTTTGTAGCGTGTTACAATTGCGTGTTTTCTACGCCACACAACAAGAGATACAGTTGTAATTAACCTTTGCTTGTGAATTAGGCTACAGGAAAAATTTATATATTTTGTCGTTGAAAAAGACGGTTTCTTGGGGTCAGCACACCAGCAAAACAACGCTTAATTAACCCCTGGATGTAAATTGCGCCAATGAATTGAGCCGCACAAAATAGTAGCTTTGTAGCGTGTTACAATTGCGTGTTTTCTACGCCACACAAGAGATACAGTTGTAATTAACCTTTGCTTGTGAATTAGGCTACAGGAAAAATTTATATATTTTGGCGTTGAAAAAGACGGTTTCTTGGGGTCAGCACACCAGCAAAACAACGCTTAATTAACCCCTGGATGTAAATTGCGCAATAGAATTGAGCAGCCAAAAATGAAGTGGTATTTGTATTGTAAAAACGCTGTTTCTTTAAATGAATACAACAGGAACTGGCTTAGATCCCACTTGGATATTGAATGTATATGCAGCTACAGTGGACGCACACTGGATTTCAGATCCAATACCCCAAAAAATTAGAAATAGAACATTAAGAGAACAGTCTCTGAGACAAGCTGAGACACCCCACAAAAATCGCTGTATAAAAATCAATTCTTCAGTAAGAGCTATCAGCCGCGGCAGCACCTTCCCTGATGAGCACAGTGAGAGGAGTGTGAGCTCCCGGCGTCGCGCCCGGACTTATATAGTGCAGTGACGTCACAGAATCCCGCTGGTCTCTGATTGGCTTCATCTCTGCACATGTCATGCAGGCTATGCCCTTCTTCCTCCCAGAGTGCTTTGCCCCATGTAGCGCCATGTGCTCGCAGCCATTTTATCAATCAAAAGCACACTTCGTTCACCCGAAGTACCCCAAAGTTCGACTTCGTTCCGAACCAAAGTTTTCCTGAAATTCTAAACGAATTCCACTTCGTTAGAATCGATTCGCCCATCTCTAATCCTACCCATTGTTACAACACAATAACATAATTAGAGTATTCTATACTTCTTGACAGATTCTCTATAAACCGCCCTAATATCAAAAAGCATGGTCACTTTGCTTTACAGTAAATTTGATCCCGTTATATTTAAAGGGGTTTTATCATTACAAAGATCATGTCTCAGATTATGGGGACAGTAAAAATAAGCACTTTTGTAATTGGGTTGCATTACCTCTGTCACTTGGTTTAGCAGATATAAGCATCTCTGTAAAACTGTCTTTTATTTCTGCTGTTGCTGGGTCAGAACGCCCCTGGGTCGATTCTGGCACCATAGACACGCCCCCTGCACTGTGATTGGCTGGCTGACATTTCATTCAGCTTGTTGGGATACGCCCCTATACAGTAAACACCCCGGCCACGCCCCCTGCGCTGTGATTGGCTACTTGCACACTCTGTGTTTACTCCCCCTCTGAGCTGTTAAAAGCGATAGTGAAACCAAGGGCTGCTGGCTCTATGTATATCTCCCAGCTTTAGGGTCAATGTTCTGGGCAATTACTGCCTATTTAAGGGGCTTTTGCCAAGAGGTTGATTAACCTCCTCACAGATCCAGACCTTAAGCTGCTACTTGGAAAAGAAGGCGTTCTGTTCCTCAGATCGAATGCAAGCCCTGCCTCCTTATGATGTCATCACCTGTATTGTATAACATAAGGATTCAACACTGTGTCTGCATGAGCTGCTTGTATAGAGTAGTGCTTAGGTGATCAGCCCTACAAGACAGAGGTTGGGAGTTCAAGTCCCATCAGTAGTGTTTTGTTTTTTTTTATTTAAAATTTATACACATATGTAAAGATATGAAAATATATGTGTGAACATCTATAATTTTATTCATATACACACACAAAGCTCCCTATATAGTGTCCCATCCGTGCAGTCACACCAAGCACTTCCACATACGTGATACAATGCATATATTCTGGGGGATGAGAAATGTTTAAAAGGGAGCCCTGTAGTGTATATATATCATTATAGAGGTTAACATATATATTTTAGGTTTTCTTACATATGTGTAGAATTTAGGGGGAAAAAAAATATACCCTGTGAGGGACTAGAACTCTAAACCCCTTTGTTGTAAAAACAATAAGTCTATCACCGCTCTACCCGCTGCATCACCAGCCCAAATCAGTTAGAAGATGCAAAGCAAAAATAGGCAACCGCCCTCCTTCATGCACTCCCCAAACCAGGTACCTTCACTTCTTTTCTCCCTTCTCAGGTGTTTCTTGTCAAAGGAATCATGGTCGTGCTCCCGCTCGGATAGCTGCCAGGAAGGGCTAGATAATCCAAAATGAACATCCACGAATGGAAACTCCAGCAGGAACACAAACTTTTCTTTATTCCAATATAGGCATGACAGTGCAGTAAAAATACAATGTGAACGCCAACGCATTTCTGGTCCCTCTGGACCCTGATCAGGGGAAATACAACATATTAAAAAAACAGGTACTCTTAAATACACATTAAAAACAACGTCAGAGCGACACGTGGTAAGGAATGGGGCGGGGAAAGAAGGATACACAGGCGTGGTTAGCTTTTTTAACTCTATACTATCCTATAGGAAAAATCTATATATTTACTGTTTCAGCATATATTTAACATATTATCTGTACACAAACAAAAAAATTCCTTTTGATTTCAATAGATATACATACGATCATTACGTTGGTTCATACCATTTGGGAAACGTGTGTCGCACGACATAATCCAAAAGGCCTCACGGAGTCTGGTTTTATGCTCCCAGTCTCCTCCGCGCGGCGGTTTGGTTACTTTCTCGATGCACCACAACGCAAAGTAGCGATTTTAACTATCATGACACTCAACGAAAAAGTTTTGTAGCCCAGAGGTATGTGCTTGTTTATTTTTTATTCCCCTAAGGTGCTCCGCAATTCTTTGTTTCAATTTTCTAATCGTACTACCTATGTACATTACATCGCATTGAATGCATACTATATAATAGATAATGTGATCAGATTCACAGTTAATGTAGTTTTTTTATTTTGAATTGCTTAAGTCTATCACTATCCCAGAAAGTATCTCCCTTGATGACTATAGGGCATAAATTACATCTGTTTTTACTACAAGGGAAACATCCCTCATGTTGAAGCCATGTACTACTGGTTTTACTCTGAAACAGACTGGGGGACAAATCATTGCCTAATGTTTTACCTCTTTTTGAGACAAACTTGATGCCCTTTTCCACATTTTCTTTAAGGATCAAATCCTGTCTCAACATTTGAATATTTTTAAAAAAGATTTTTTTCACTGTGTCAAAGTCATCACTATATTTAGTGGAAAAGACTAAATGCTGTTGGATACTTTTTCTTTTCTTTTGTGTTTTACTCAACAACAATTTTTGTGTGTACTTATCAGTTTTGTTGGCTGCCTCTTTTAAAAGGTGATCCGAGTAACCTCTTTCTTTGAGCCTGTTATCTATTAAACCCTTTTCTTTTGAGAAATCTGAATCCAAAGTGCAAGCTCTCCTAGCTCTGGTATATTCACCCCTGGGTATGGCTGCTATTGTATGTATTGGGTCGTTGCTAGTGGCTTGTAATATCGTGTTGCCACAATCTGGCTTCCTATATAGCTTAGTATGAACTCTCCCCAATTCGGATAACCCCTCTAACTCCAAATCCAAAAATGAAATCTTTTTAGGGTCCGAAAAAAAGGTAAATTTAAGGTTATATTCGTTGTCATTCAAATAATCCACAAACTTGGGTATGGACGCTACATCGTGACCCCACACCATAAGGAGGTCGTCGATGTAACGCCCATACCATATGATGTGATCTCCATAGGGATTATGTAAGCCATACAGTGTATATTGCTCCCACCACGCCATATACAAATTTGCTATGGTGGGCGAGGCCGATGCACCCATTGGGGCACCTTCTGTCTGTAGAAAAAACTCGTTGTCAAATTTAAAATAATTGTGTTTTAACAAAAAATTTATACTCTGAACGACAAACATTTTTTCTTCTTCTTTAAAATTCAGATCCCTATTAAGGAAATATTCTACGGCTGCAATGGCCAGATGGTGGGGAATAACCGAATACAAGTTAACCACGTCACAACTCAACCATACATAGGAAGCCTGCCATTCAAAATCCTGAAATGTTCTAAGTACACTTGTACTGTCTTTGAGGTACCCTGGAAGGGATCTCACTATAGGCTGGAGCATATTATCAACCCACCCGCTAAGTCTGTCACTAAGAGAGCCGATAATAGCTAAAATTGGTCGCAATGAAGGGGGGAACATATTTTTATGGGTTTTGGGGATCCCGTAAAAGATAGGCACTATCGGGTTCTCAACCTGCAAATAAATTTTTTGTTTCTCAGATAATACATCCATATGTTGTCCCTCTCCCAGTAATTTATTCAACTTGTTCTTAAACGTTACTGTAGGGTCTGATTCCAACTTACGATATGTATTTGGGTTCTCCAAAATATTCATAACCAATTTTCTATACAGTACATCGTCCATGATCACTACTTTACTCCCTTTATCAGATTTCTTAATGATAAGGTTTTTGTTATTTTTTAATATCTTTATTTCCTTTCTTTGAGAATATGTCAAGATATTTCTCTTTTTGTTTCTCATACTTTTATTTTTAATTTTATTCAATCCTTTCAGGTCCCTTTCCATTGCCATCTGGAAAGCATCCAGGGCCGGGACACGAGCTTGCAGGGGGTAAAAATGTGGGTTGGACGTATTGCACTGTTTATTAATCCTTTCTGACTGGGAGTAATGATCACTTTCTTTTTCTAACTCCCTTAATGTGAGTAAAGATCTTTGTTCCCTAAAATCCAAATATTCATATTCATTTTCTTGTTGGATCCCTGGCTCAACAATATCTTGTGGATTACTCATATTTATACCACTACTCTCCTTTTTGTGAAAAAATCTTTTAACTGTCAGCAGTCTAGAAAATTTATTTATGTCGAGTAATGTGTCAAATAGGTCAAGTCCTCTATTCGGTACAAAATTTAAACCTTTATTAAGTACTTCTATCTGGCCTTCAGTTAGAATAGTAGGTGACCATACAACCAAATTTTTAAACAGGTCCACCTCTAAGTTTTCTTTCTTGCTGGGGTGTTCTTTTTCGGTTTCTTTGGGTTTATGTTTAAGTCCTCCTCTCCTTCTTCACCGTTTTTTGACTGGCTCAAGACGTCCTTGGATGCATTTCTTGTGTTGGGTTTACTCATATATGACTGCTCCATATTCACACTTCTGGATTCAGAGCCTGTTTGTGAACCATCTGTGTCAGAAAAATTGACATTGCGTCTGTAAGACCGGTATCTGCTCCTTCATCTTAGGCTCGACCTCGGGGTTTTATTTTTTTCCTGAGCTCAGGTGTACACTTGGTTTTTCTGGTAGTCATCTTGGTCTCTCTGATACTTTTTTGTTTTGTTGTTGATTATTAGATTTTCTATTTTTTCGATGTTTTTCTCCATTCTATCTTTAAGTTCACGGCATATTGGGTTCAATTCAAAGGCATCAATTTTTACTTGTAACTGTTTGATTTCTTCCCCGCTCTATTTAATACTTTCAGATCAACAATTAAAATCCTTTAAAACCAGGAGCATGTAGTAAGAATTTGATTCTTTTTTTAAAAATTCCTCATTGTAGTTGCAAGAAGGTATTTTTTTATTTCACCCCTTGGGGAAATTCTCTTTCTTAAGTTTTTTTGGGGGGTATTTGACCCCACCGGGTTTTTTTACTCCTGAACGATTTTTTCAATGTTTATACAAATCCCCAATTTAAATTCACTTCCTTCTGGTAATCATCTTGATTAGCAAATTGTTCCAATTTTTCGCCATCGACCCTTTTTAATTACCCCGAGTAGACGGTATATATAAAACAAACAAACTGGCCTGTCTATAGAAATTGCAAGTGGGGGGGTAAAAGGTATTACACGTATAATAGTTTGGGTATTGCTAGCCCCGTAATTAAGGGGCGGGAGGTTTGTCACGGCATGCAACTGGCTAGAACAGTTCGATTCAAAGCAAAAATAGGCAACCCGCCCCCCTCCAGCCCCCCCAAAACCAGGTCCCTTCATTCTTTTCCCCTTCTCAGGTGTTGCTTGTCAAAGGAATGATGGTCGTGCCCCCGGGGGGATAGTGCCAGGTGGCTAGAAACCCAAAATGTACACCACAAATGGAAACTCAGAGGAACACAAATTTTTTTCTTATTCCAATTAGGCAGGGGACTGGCATTTAAAAATAAAATGTAAACGCCAAGCTTTTTGGGTTTCTTTTGGCCCCTTGAACCGGATACAACATATTAAAAAAAAAACGGTACTCTTAAATAATTTTAAAAAAACGCCCATAGTACAGGGATAAGGAATGGGGGGGGAAAAAAGGATACACAGGGTGGTTACTTTTTTAACCTATACTATCCTTTATGGGAAAAATCTATAATTTTTGTTTCGCTATATTTAAACTATTATTGTCACAAAAAAAAAAAATTCCTTTTGATTTCAATAGTATAATAAGTTCATTCGTTGGTTAACCTTTTGGGGAAAAGTGTGTCACACGACTAACCCAAAAGGCCTCACGGATTTGGGTTTTTATGTCCATTTCCCCTCCGCGGGGGTTTTTTGGGTTATTTCTCGATGCACCACAACGCAAAAGTAGGTGCCTTTTCTATGGTTTCCCAAAAACCCTTTAAAAAATTGTTCCCCCCTTCTTGGGCCCCAAATTTTTAGCTATTATGGCTCTCTTAGTGACGATTAGGGGGTGGGTTGTAATATGCCCACCTTAGGGGACCCCTTTCCCAGGGTCCCTCAAAGACAGTAAAAGTTACTTGAAATTTGGGATTTTAAAAGCAGGCTTCTTGTAGGGTTTGGTTGTGACGGGGTTAATTGTTTTCGGTTATTCCCCCCCATCTGGCATTGCAGCCGTAGAATATTCCTTAATGGGGATCAAATTTTTAAAAAGAAAAAAAATTTTTGTCGTTCAGAGTATTTTTTTTTTGTTAAAACAAATTATTTTAAAAATTGACAGGGTTTTTTTCTACAGACAGAAGGTGCCCAATGGGTGCATCGGCCTCGCCCACATAGAAATTTTATAGGGCGTGGGTGGGAGCAATATAAAAGTATGGTTACTAACCCCTGTGGAGTCACTCTTTGGGAGGGCATTACATGACGACCCCCTTAGGGTGTGTGGTTATGCGATGTAGGTCCATACCAAGTTTGTGGTTTTTTGAATGAAACGAATTTAAAAAAATTTTACCTTTTTTTTCGGACCCAAAAAAAAATTTCATTTTTGGTTTGGAGTTGGGGGGTTATCCCAAAGTGGGGAGATTTTCATACAAAGCAAAATGGGAACCCATTTTGTGGCAACACGATATTAAAAGCCATGAAACGCCCCCAAATACATACAATGCAGCCATCCCGGGGGGAAAATATACCGGTAGGAGAGCTTTCATTTGGATTCAATTTCTCAAAAAAAAAGGTTTAATAATAAAAAGGCTCAAAGAAAAAGGTTACTCGGATCACCTTTTTAAAAAAGGGCCAACAAAATGATAAGACACACAAAAATTTTTGTTGAGTAAAACACAAAAGAAAAGAAAAATCAACAGATTTAGTCTTTTCCAAAATATGTGAGACTTTGACCCCAGTGAAAAAAATTTTTTTTTAAAAATATTCAAATTTTGAGCAGGATTTTTTACCTTAAAGAAAATGTGGAAAGGGGATCAAGTTTGTCTCAAAAAAAAAAAAAAAAAAAAAAAGGCAATGATTTGTCCCCAGTTTTTTCAGAGTAAAACCGTAGTACATGGCTTCAAATTGGGATGTTTCCCTTTTGGTAAAAAAAGAGTAATTTATGCCCCATAGTCATCAAGGAGTACTTTTGGGATAGTGATAGATTAAGCAATTCAAAATAAAAAAAATACATTAATGTGAATCTGATCCCTTATTATTATATGACATTCAAGCATGAATGTCATGGGAGTACGATTAGAAAATTGAAAAAAGAAATTGGGAGCACCTAGGGGAATAAAAAAATAAACAAGCCATACCTCTGGGGCTACAAAAATTTCGTTGAGTGTTTATGATATAAAATCGCTATTTTTTGTTTTGGTGCGATTGAGAAAGTAACCAAACCCCCCGGGGGAGGGGACTGGGGAAAAAAAACCAGACTCCGTGGGCCCTTTTGGCTATGTCGTGCGACACCTTTCCAAAGGATGAACCAACGTAAAGATCTTTGTATATCTATTGAAATCCAAAGGAAATTTTTTGTTTGTGTACAGTAAAATGTTAAAAATATGCTGAAAAGTAAATGTATAATTTTTCCCATAGGATTATAGAGTTTTTTAAAAAACTAACCCCCCCTGTGTATCCTCTTTCCCCCCGCCCCCTTCCTTTCCACGTGTGCTATGACTTGTTTTTAATGTGTATTTAAGAGACCCCGTTTTTTTAATATGTTGTGTCAAGGGTCCAGAGAGACCCCAAACGCGTTGGCCACATTTATTTTTTCTCACTGTATCATATTGGGAAAAGAAAAAATTTGGTTCCGCTGGGTTTCCATTTGTGGATTCATTTAGTTAGAAGTTTAAACAGGGCCTTCTCTGAAAAACTATTTCTTTCCAATGTCACTGACAGGAAACGAGATCTTAAATGCTGGTTTCAGTTGGTGTAAACTAAGCAATGACGTTGCTTGCTGGAGTTTTAAGCCTCAAAACTAGACATAAGCGCAGGAGGCTACAGAGCTGTTATATCCAACACCTTCTGCTCCCGTTAAACAAAATGGATATCACAGTTCTTCAGTGGGGGGAAAAGCCCCTGGGAGGAGAGACAAGCCCGCGACAGGAGAGACACCCCTGTATTTTAAATCAATCGAGAAAAAAAGTGGCAGCACGAGCAGCTCAAACGATAACACCCCTTTAACTCTTTTTAATGGATTTCTTTTAGCTCATTTATTCTCTGACAGCACTTTGTGTAGTACACTAAGAAGATAATGGGCAGATTTTTTTTATCTACCATTATGGATGCGGGCAATGATCTTCATTTTTTAATTAAGATATTCCAGCATCAATATTTAGTGAGTGAGTTTTTGTATTTAAAGTAAACACTCAACTAGTCAACCAAAATTAAAATCAATAGGCAAAAGCTTAGGAGGATTTTTTCCCTGTTGTCCGTGTTTTAATTAACCTGTGGACTTCCATTGTCTAGCGTGGTCCAAGATTACTGCACAACAGTGGAATGATTGAGGGACACCTAAACTTCCCTTGTTGACTAGCATTTGTATATATTTAGAAACATCTATGCTTTCATCCATGTTTGCTGATACATTTTGGTAGATATAAAACTTCTAGTGGGGTAGGTACATTTGTTAAGGAATATAGGACTTTGGGGGACATATTTATTTTACTGGTAGTTATTCGTTCTCTATCCCTCTGAAAGCTGCACAATTAAGTTATCCACTTTTGTCCTTTTTGAGTTCCCCGCGGGTATAAAAGGTGAGTTCAGTTTTTTTTTGATTAAGGGGTTCAATTTATTCTATGTTTAAAAGAAAACAGGATAGAAAAAAAAATAATTCAGTTGTAAAAGGGATAGGGCTAGGTTAAAGATATGCATTTCCGACATTTGTTATTTTGTAGTAGTATTTGAGCGGTAAGAAGACTGCCAGAGGAGGGTTTTCTGGTTCAGATATATTTTTATTCATATAAGTGGCAAATAGTTCCGTGACTACCTAGAGGGATCCATTATATTTTTTAGAAGTTTTAACCCCTTTTGATTTGTCACGTTTGTTCTTTACTCCCCGCCTTTTAAGAGCCATAACTTTTTCATTTTTCCATCTATTTAGACATATGAGGGCTTGTTTTTTGTGAAACAAAATGTAATTTGTAATGGCTTTATGCCTACCCTATAAGTATGGGAAGTCCCAGAAAATTTTTATATGTTTGGGGGAAGGACAATTTTAAATTTGTTGGCCTCTTTTGTGGGTGTTTAGTTTTTAGGTACAAATGATGCATAATTAGTGTTGAGCGATTGCGTTGCTATCGTGATCGATCGATAGTCGATAGTCGGCCCCGCTTGCGATAAGGTTTTTTCGTGTGAGACATCGATTTTATGCGCGGATCGACCATTAAAGGTCTCATGGAGAGACACAACACATTCATTATTACACCCAAACAAGGCTGGAGAAGCTGAAAATAACATCCTCAACTGTCCAACAGGGATACGTGCAACATAGTAGGCAACAAACTAGGTGTATAAAAGTCACAGGAAAAAAAGTCACTGTCCATTTATTCCCTGTCTTGTACCACAGCCTGACCCTTAAATCCTGCTAATCACCACAAATTAAAAAGTGCCAGAAGGCAGTATGATTTGGAACCATCATGTTACTTGAACTGGACATTGAATATCCCCTGTCCTGGAAAGCAGCATGGCCCCAACCTGCTGACCCCACATTTTAAAAAGTGCCGGAAAAAGGGATGTCTTTCAAACCACAATTTTAGTTTCCACTGGACATTGGGACTATAACTGTCCTGGGCCACAGCATGAGCCCCAAACCTGCATGACCCCACATTTAAAAAGTTGACAGTGCGGAGAAAAGGGGTGTCTTTCAACCACATTTTAGTTTTGAACTGGACTTGACTATACTGTCTGGGCACAGAATGAGCCCCAAAACCTGCATGAACCCCAACTATTTTATAAATTGCGGAATAAGGAGTCTTTCAACCTCCATTTTAGTTGAACTGGACATTGACTATACCTTGTCATGGGCCTCTGCATGACCCCTGGGCGGTGTTCAGTGGGTGAGGTTGAAAGCCCCGGCTGTGCAGTCTCGTCATCTATTTAACACGCAGGTTAAAATGACCTGATGACGCGGGCCGCAAACGATACTGTCGTGTCTGAAGCAGAGTGCGGGAAGTGGAAAGTGTTTGAGAACTCCAGCCTTCCTCTGTACACCGTCATACCTGGGTAAAGCTTGCCCCTCCGTTAGAGTGTGGACCAATTGAGCTTCACTTGGACATTACTGGTGGTTAACACTCCTGTTACACCCAGGTGCCCTTTATCTTGGCATTCTTTTTCATTTTACTCAACGTGCTGGAGGGATAAATGGTCTCTGTACTTTTGTTCTCTGTCCGTGCTCATTACTCCAATGTCTCTGAATAACCTACATCTGGTCAAGTTTTCCGTTTACTCCTTGTACAAATCAGAGGAATTTTTTTAACAGTATTTTTGTACACGCATGTTTTTTAGTTACTTTATTTCTAGAAAAACACATTTTTCAAATAGGATGAATCCCACCATGTCTTTGTTTCTATTTTTTTCATTGTATTAAATGGGTTGTCTCAATACAGGGATTGATAGCTATGTTAAAGTTCTTGCAAAACCAGTCATTTTGAAAATATGTGTCCATTAACAGTTTCCTACATATTCCGAGTATTTCTGACAGCACCATCACCCTTGAGCCACTCTTGTAAATTGTGAAGAACAATGTCTGTTAGAAACAAACATTTTTTAGAATAGGACCTGTAGTATAGTGCATGTCACAGCAAAATGCCCCCAAAATCAAAGCATCGACCCTGAGCCCTTTGGTTCATTTCGTAAAGAACAAATGTCTGTTGAACAACATTTTTTAGAATTAGGACTTGTTGTTATAGCTGCATGTCACAGCAATGCCGCCCAATACATTCAAAGCATGACCTTGAGCTCACACTTGGTCAATTGTGAAGCAAACAAAATGGATCTGTTAGAAACAACATTTTTTTATAATAGGACATGTAGTATTGTGCATTTCAATGCAGCATGACCCAAAAAAATTATAAAAATGATTCTCAGCCACTGTTAAAAAATTGGTGAGGAGAAAGAAATGCACTTAGAAGCACATTTCTGTTCATAAGGGGACATAATTTTAGCTGTATCTCACAGCAAATGACCCAAAGAATTATAAATATGACTTCTCAGCCACTATTAAAAATTGTGAGGAGGAATGCCACTTAGACGTCCCATTTCTGTTCAATGGACCATGATTATTGCTGTATCTCACAGCAACATGACCTCAAACCATGACAATGCGACAATCTTCTTAAGATAAAGTGAGTAAATGGAATCGGTGTTGTCATGAAAACCTTGCTGTCTTTTACAGTCTCCTCACCAGCCAAAACCAGCAAATGAAAATGTTGGGAAAAGAGAATAAAAATGTGCGTAAGAAATGATCATTTTAAAAAAAGTTTTCAAGAGGACCATTTCTGTTTTGAAAGGAATGTGAGTAGACTGGCAACTAATCGGTGACCTCAGCAAATGGGCCACAACTTCAACAGAGATCCATGCCTGGTCATCTTGATCAAAGTCAACGATCCACATTATCTGTAGAAAGCCGGATGCGTTTGTCTGTAATGACTCTCCAGGCTGTGCAGACAGGTCCGCTCAGATATGACGCTGGCTGCTGGGCAGGTACAACACTTCTAGTGGCGCTGTCGAGCCAGCTCGGCCATTCGTCCATTTTGGATACCAGAAGTCTATTGGGTCCGGTACACATGCAATAAACCATCGGTGTTGAGCCGCTGATAGTCGTGCTCATGGATCTTAAGCTGGTGCTGTGTGTTGGATGTGTGGCCCTGCATTGCATGCAGTTGGTGAGGTGGTAAACAAAGATTGCCAGAGGTTCACCCATTAGGCTTCTGGCCACCTTGTCTGCTGCTGCCGCTACGCCTACTTGGCAACGTACTGCTGGTCACGTCGCCTGTTGTTGTTCACCAGTGACATTTGGGGAACGTGAAGCAGTCGCAACAGAGTCTCCAGTTGAACAATCAGCAAGGTCTTCCATTTCCTGAATTTTACTCTTATTTGGGTGGGTAGAAGGAAAGGTGCGATTTTTTGTTTTGTACCGGGATCCAGGAGGGTGGCACCCAGTAGTTGTTGTTCATTTTGATGGCTTTAATGCGAGGATCATGTTGGTGGGAAATGGAGCATCAAGCACTCATGTGAGTGATGGAGCTTGATTTCC
This sequence comes from Phyllomedusa bahiana, assembly GCA_025379985.1. Taxonomy (NCBI): domain Eukaryota; kingdom Metazoa; phylum Chordata; class Amphibia; order Anura; family Hylidae; genus Phyllomedusa; species Phyllomedusa bahiana. Next base: position 39,208 of record JAODAL010011145.1, on the reverse strand, counting down.
CAAGTCCTTTGGGTCTGAGGGGCACTAGCAAACTGATCTTCCTCATCTTCTCTCCGCCTCAAATTCGCGCCCAACCTCTTTCAAAGGCAAGGGACGTCGGTAACATCGGTGTCTAAGGAATACCTCCTCTCCTCCTCCGATGCCTCCGGCACAGCTTCTACACAGCCCTGACTTGCCTGAGATGTGGCACCCTGAGAGTGGATGCGCACCTGCACTAGCTCTGGACCCCCGAAACACTGCCTAATGATGACCGATGAAATTGTGAAAAACTGTCGGGCCTGTGGATTTGACGGAAGCGAGAAAAGGCTCCGTGTCCGCATCTGTGTCCGTCTCCTCCTCCTCGCTGGCGGGGACCTGTAGTTTCAGAGTGTCCAACGATCGTTCCAGAACTAGAATCACCACCAGATGCTCATGCTGACAAGGCTTTTGTCCGCACTGACCCTTATTCGGGGGCTTCTTCTAAATCTGGCAAGGATGGTGCAGAGCTCTTTTTCACCTGCCTCACACTCTCGTGGTTCAACACCCCGAGGTTCCGTACCTGTCTGTTGTCAGCCAGTGTCACTTCGTACTGCGTATTGGCATTGCGCTGCTTGCAACAATCGCTGAGCATGTGGTGGGTGATTTCCAGGCTGTTTGCCACGTCAAAATGAGACGGTTGACGGGGAGGCCGGCTGACGCTGAACGCAGCCAGGCGGGACGAAGGCCGGGTCCGCAGGAATCGGCGGAAGTGCGAACTCAGACCTCGAGCCTTTCTTCAGCAGGCAGTCCAGACCGGGTAGTAGCTCTTTAGAATTTTCTGGTCGACAAGGTTTCATTGACATTGTATGCCAGGCAAGGGATGTGCTCCAGGCCTTACCGATCTTAAGGGCGGCCAGCAGATTTCCCCATTATCGCCACACCACCTTGCATGGCACAAGGATATTGTCACCCAGCCAGCGCTCGGTCTCGTGCTTAGAGCCGTCCCACCAGCTCCTGACCTGTGTGGTGGACGGTCTCCAAGCAGATTTAATTTCAACACGGCATGGTGGTCTCTGGTCACATGATGCCACAGAGGACCTTTGAGGGAAAGAGCCCTGCACCATCCCTGCGGTTTTGAAAGAGCGTGCGCCGAGCCTGAGAGCCACATCACCCCCAGAGACACCCAGCTCACCCAGTGAGCTGTCACAGAGATATTTAAAAAAAGGGGGGGGGGGGGGGGGGGGCCGGGGGGGGGGGCTTGGCTGTAGCTTACTAGTCCATGTGTCGGTGGGGAGAATGACTTTTCCAGACACAGATGCATGACAACGGCTTGAAATTTTAGATGCACGTGGCTGGCCAGGGCAGGGACGGCCTATTCTGGCAAGAAATGCCTGCTCGTATCTGGTATTGGGGGCAAGCGAGGGCCATGAGTGGCGGAACCATCTGTATCCACCAGACGGAAAGGCAAATTTCCAAGGCCAAAAGCCTGGCAAGCGACATTAAGTCTTTTGGCTTTGGGATGGTTTGGGTTAAAGTGTTCTTCTGCTCCCAAATCTGGAAGACAGAAGGCTGGTGCTAGATGGCCGACTGTACGGAGTGCAGGTCGTCAAATGGCGGAAGGAGAAGGGGTAGGATGGGTCTCTGGTGGTGCTGGTGTACTCGGGCGAAGGTGGAGGTGAAGCGGAGGCTGATCCCTGATCAGGACTCTGGAGTCATGGCAGCTGAGGAACGCTTGGTGGTGGCGGATGGAGGAGGAGGGCGGAGACAGAGGGTGTGACAGTGGTTGGAGGCCAGGCGTCGGTCTGGCCTTTTTTGGCCAGGAGTCTGCGCAGAAAGTGTTCCTCCATTCAAACTCATGCATTCGACTGAATGTGACAGACATGTTGGTTGGTGGTTAACCACACTTAGGTTCTTGCCTCTACTTATGCGTTTACGGCAAGGCGGCATATGACACGCTGGGTGAATCAGAGGCTTGCTCATAGAAGGCCCAGGCTTGAGAGAGAGGTACTGGGACCTTTTTGATCGGCGATAAGCAGAAGAGCGTGGTTAGCGCTGACCGAGGCTGGCGGAATCATTCAGCGGTCTTCTGCGGACCGACCTCTACTCTTTTTGTGGCAAAGGACCAGTTTTGACTCTACCCATCGTCTCCTCCTCGTCACTGTTGAAGCGTCGCAAGCAATTCTGCCAGAAAAGACCAGGATGGTTCCAATGTCGTCAATTCCATCATCATCAAAAAAACAGGTGACTTGGTCGTCCTGACTTTCTGCATCAGAAGCTGCGGGCTAAAGCAAGGGGCACTGCAAGGCGTTACAACCGCCCGGGATTTTTTGCGTACATGAACGGCTTCCTTCACTCCTCTGATGGCATCAGTAACTGGGCGTCCAGAGCACAGAACTTAATCTTCCTCTTGAACTTTAACATGCCTTTGACCCCATACCAGCTTTTTGTCATCAAGAGGTCTCAGGACAATGGATTATACACAGTGGAGTGGGTACACGAGTTGGACATATGGGCTGCTTAAGTTGGAAAGATCTGATGTTCTGATGACGACATTTTGGGTTGGCCAGTGACTGCGAGGTACGAGGAGGTAAGCTGCTAGATGCAGGTTGCATTATCCACTGAAGGACTGATTTGGCGACGATGTTCATTACTTTGATTCACAGGGCCCTGACCCAGCGATGAAGGCCTGACGCGTCCTTGCAACTTGACGATCCGCTGGCATGCGTGTTGTCGCTCTGCACTGGAAGGGTGCTCTTCTATCGTACATCTTTCCGCCATGTGCTACCCCCATCTTTGCTCGCTTACCTCCTGCTTTCGCTCCATCAGTTCAGAAATATAAAAATTTGAGATGGTATGGAATTGTTTTGGAAAGTTCTCTTATTTAAAGACGGCAAAATTACAGCTTTTCTCAATCCTCTAATCAAAACAAAATTGTGGATTCAAATTTAAACTGCAAGGTGTCTAATCAAACCAAAATCAGTACTGGCAAAAGTCCAAAAAACACGTAATGTCTGTATGTTTTGGTATAATATACGGTATTTTTTGCACCTTGCAATTCACTGTGGTGAATATAGAATTGCTGTTTTTAGATTTACGTAGATGCTGCGTCAAGAACAGTTGCTGGGTGCGCATATGTCAAATAAACACTTAACTGTTATGTTTGATATATAAACGGTACTTCTTTGCTCTTTCATTCACCTGTGGTGAATATTAGAATTGCTGTTTTTAGTTTTTCGTAGTGCTGCGTCAATGAACAGTGCTGGGGGCGCAAAAGTCCAAAAAAACAAGTACTGTTATGTTTTGATATAATAAACGGTATTTTTTGCACCTTTCAATTCACTGTGGTGAATATAGTTTTTGTGTTTACGATTTACGTAGATGCTGAGTCAATGACAGTGCTGGGTGCGCAAAAGTCCAAAAACACGTAATGTTTATGTTTTGATATAATAAACGGTATTTTTTGCACCATTCAATTACCTGTGGTGAATATAGATATTGCTGTTTAGTTTTTCGTAGTGCTGCGTCAATGAAACAGTTGTGTGTGCGCAAAAGTAAAAAATAAACGTAACTGTTATCGTTTTGATATAAAAACGGTATTTTTTGCACCTTTCAATTCTCCTGTGGTGAAATAGGAATTGCTGTTTTAAGATTTACGCAGATGCTGCGTCATTGAACAGGGCTGGGGTGCGCCAAAAGTCCAAAACACGTAACTGTTATGTTTTGATATAATAAACTGTATTTTTTGCACCTATCAATTCACCTGTGGTGAATATAGAATTGCTTTATTAAGATTTACGTAGATGCATGCTTTTTTTCCGTAAATGAACGGTTGATGGGTGCGCAAAAGTCAAAAAACACGTAAAACTGTTTGTTTTGATCTATAATAAACGGTTATTTTTTGCACTTTCAATTCACCTGTGGTGAATATAGAATTGCTGTTTTAAGATTTACGTAGTTTGCTGCGTCAATGAACAGTGCTGGGTGCGCAAAAGTCCAAAAACATCGTAACTGTTATGTTTTGATTATAATAATCGGTATTTTTTTGCACCTTCTTTCAATTCACTGTGGTGATATAGAATTGCTGTTTTAAGATTTCGTAGATGCTGCGTCAATGAACTGTGTGGGTGCGCAAAAGTCAAAAATACACGTAAACTGTTATGTTTTGATATAATAAACGTTATTTTTTTCACCTTTCATTTCACCTGTGGTGGAATATAGATTTGCTATTTTAAGAAATTTAGTAGATGCTGCGTCAATGAACGGTGCTGGGTGCGCACAAAAGTCCAAAACACGTAACTGTGATTTTTGATATAATAAAACTGTATTTTTTGCACCTTTTCAATTAACCTGTGGTGAATATAGAATTGCTGTGACTGTTTTAAGATTTACGTAGATGCTGCGTCAATGAACAGTGCTGGGTGCGCAGTGTAAAAACACGTAACTGTTATGTTTTGATATTAATAAATGTATTTTTTAGCTCCTTTCAATTCACCTGTGGTGAATATAGAATTGCTGTTTTTAAGATTTAACGTAGATGCTGCGTCAATGAACAGTGCTGGGTGCGCAAAAGTCTAAAATAGTAATGTTTTGTTTGATATAATATAACGGTATTTTTTGCTCGTTCATTCACTGTGGGTGAATATAGAATGCTGCTTTAAGATTTTACGTAGATGCTTGCGTCAATGATCAGTGCTGGGTGCGCAAAAGTCAACAAATCACGTAACTGTTATGTTTTGATATTAATAAACTGTAGTTTTTGCACCTTTCAATCACCTGTGGTGGAATATAGAATTGCTCGTTTTAAGATTTACGTAGATTGCTGCGTCAATGACAGTGCTGGTGCGCAAAAGTCAAAAAAACGTTACTGTTATGTATTGATATATTAAACGGTATTTTTTGCACCTTTCAATTAACTGTGCGTGAATATAGAATTGCTGTTTTTAGAATTTAGTAGATGCTGCGTCAATGAACAGTGTGGTCGCGCAAAGTCCATAAACAGTAACTGTTATGTTTTGGATTATTTTAAACTGTTATTATTTTTTTGCACCTTTCAATTCACCTGGTGGTAATATTGAAATGTGTTTAAAGATTTTCGTAGATGCTGCGTCAATGAACCAGTGTGGGTGCGCCAAAAAGTCCAAAAACACGTTATGTTATGTTTTGATTTAATAAACGGTATTTTTGCACCCTTTCATTCAATGTGGTTGAATATTGAATTTGCTGTTTAAGATTTACGTAGATGCTGCGTCAATGTACAGTTGCTGGGTGCGCAAAAGTAAAAAACACGTAAACTGTTATGTTTAGTTATAATATCGGTATTTTTTGCACTTTCAATTGACCTGTGGTGATATTAGAATTGTGTTTTAAAGATTACGTAGTTGCTGCAGTCATGAAACAGTGCTGGGTGCGCAAAAGTCAAAAAACACGTAACTGTTATGTTTGGATATAATAAAACGGTATTTTTTGCACCTTCAATTCACCCTGTGGTGAATATAGAATGTGTTTTAAGATTTACGTAGAGCTGCGTCAAGAACAAGTGCTGGGTTGCGCAAAAGTCAAAAAAACACGTAACTGTGATGTTTTCGTACGAAAACTCGATATTTTTGGCAACAAAAAAAAACCTGTGCTGACTACAAGATTGCTGGTTTGGGTTTAATTTAAGTGCAAGGTGGATATATCAACATTTCACAGGTGTAATGGGTAAAATTGAACACCTATCTGAAATGTTAACTGATAATAAAAATGGAGTTTTGCAGCTAACAAAGAGACCTGCATTTTACTGAAATGATGTTTATCCAATATAAGTTCAGGCTGCCCAAATATCCAGGAAATATTCAATAGCAAACTGTTAAATTTAATAAAATATTCCACTACAATGTCTACACTAAGTCTTGGTGAACTTTTTTCCATTTTTTTCTTTATAGATAGAGCTTGTCTGTGTTCCCCCCCCCCCCGGCCCCCCCCCCCGCCCCACCCACGCCGTGAATTTACAGTGGTAGATTCTGTTTTTAAAATTCTCTAGCTAACTACATAAAATGTTCAAATCTCTAATCTAACTAAATTGGAAGGATCACAGCTAATAGTAGAGGTTTTCTCTGTGCAGAAATAGACTAATTTCGCTGAGCTGTTTGCCACAGGCAGAACGCAGGTCCTATCCCTAAAGAAAACGCTGAGAGACACTGGGGGCTGAAACGGAAACGCTGTTCTATGTAAAAAAGAGGTCATGTGAATTTTTTCCAGCCAATCGCAACCATACACATCCCAGTCATGACGTCGCACACACATCTCACCCTGCTCTATTCTGTAATCTCATTTGCTGGCCACCAAAATTACAGGAAGCGCCGAAAAAGGCGCGATCTTAATAGATGAGGCACAGATTTTAACCTTAATTATCGCATGATCTGGAAATTTCGATCACCATAAAAACCTTGCCGATTTAAACTTTGTCGATAAAAATCGCTCAACACTATGCATAATCTATTCCCTGCAGGTCTGTGTGATTCAAGTGATAACAAATGTGTAGACTTTCCGTTATGTCTTAGTACTTTAAAAAAAAAAAAAGAAAACATTAACTATTTTTTAAATTTGCACTGCACCACCATATTCTGCGACCAATAACTTCTTTGTCTTTCCATCTATGGAGTGGTATGGAGTGAGGGTGCATTTTTTGCGGGTTGTAGTGTAATTTTTATTGATACCATTTTTGGATACATGCGACTTTTTGATAATTTTTTAATCCAATTATTTGTTTCTTGTCCATTGTATGTAAGGAATAAATTATGTTAAATTTTACATACATCAGACTTCTACAAATGCTGTGATACCAGTTAGGTGTAACTTTTTTATTTGTAAAATGACAAAAGGGTGGTGTTTTGAACTTTTAATATTGTTAAAACTTTTTTTAACTATTCCATTTAGTCCCCATAGGATACTTGACCACTTAGGGACGCAGTGACTAGTACACCATTCTGCATTATGTATATAAAGCATTAGGTTTCTGACTGCTATCTCATCATGGTGGGGGTCAATCAGGGAGAAGAGCGTTCCTTATTCACTTAGGGCCACATGTATGTAAACTGACTAGGTCTAAAACTCACTTTCTTTCCCATAGCAACCAGTCACGGTGCCGCTTTTATTTCATATAGTGTTCTGGTAAAATGAGAGGGGCACTATGATTGGTTGCTATGGGAAACAAAGTGAATTTTAGACCTGGTCAGTTTTCATACATGTGGCCCTTTTCGGCTTCGATCACCATGGTGTCTAAGTGATTAAGTGCTTAGCATCTTAGCTGGTCCTGATCTCCATTGTTACCAGTGGGTGTCAACTGTATCTAACAGGTGGCACCAGCCGTATATGGAGCAGGTTCAGCTAAGGAGCTTGCTCCTTTCTTCCTTAGCATCCCCTTGATGTACCAATACATCGAGGTGCGCTAAGGAGTTAATTATTTATTATAGGGGTTCTACGATCAGCATGAAAATAGGAGAAAATGCAGATACTACTAGAGTGTGCTGTTAGTTAGTTGAGAAAAGTTTAGCATCAAAAATTTTCTGATTTTGATCATTAAGGAAATATGTGCTTTCAGAGTTAGAAGAGGTCTTTTTAAAGCGGTTTTTGCCACAAAGTCACTTCATACCTCCTTTATCCAGCCTCAGTTTTCAGTGTGCTCAAAATGGGACATGTATGATTTGTTTGAAATGCATATCATGTGACTCAGCAGGCTTGACACCACCATGCCTTTCCTCACAGAGTGCTCATTATAGACAAACAAAGGTATGTTTATGTAAAGAGCTCTGAATAGTTACAAAGTAGCCAAGTAGTTAGAGATTCTGCCTTCCAACATAAGGATCCTAGGTTTAAATTCTTGCAGGAATCAAACATATAGAATTTTTTTGTTTCAATGCACATACCTGATTGAGATTTCTTTTTTCTTTTTATTTATTTTCACTGTTTGACTAATTACTAAGGAGTAAAGAGGACAGGAACAGAATGACAGCACCTGGTGTTGAACACTCACTCAGCAGTGAGTGTGTGATTACTAAGCATGGAAGAGACTGGCAGTTGCTGTCGGAGAGGAAAGGGGATGTATGAGCTTGTGCGGCAAGACTGAAGAGCTCCTCTGGAGACAAACTGTACACTCTAAATGACTAAGGTAGCAGCTAAAACAAAAATGCTAGACATTTTTTTAATAATGATGAATGGTGAAAATGTTTAATGTTTAATTTGCAAGCTTTCCAGGTCAGTTTTACTTTGTGGCAAAACCCATTTAAGATCAGAAGCCAGCAAAGCACAAGCTTTACTATTTTACCGATTGTATTTGCAGATGTAGCAGAGTACAGCTTGACCGTGATATCACGGCTTTTCTTGTTAGCTGTACTTATCTGTAAAAAAGGCTATTGAAAATCATTGAAAAAGATGAGATAACATTCTGTGCCGTGATATCACGGTGCATTATCTGTTCTGTTTAGTTCTGCTAAATCTGTACATTTACATAGGTCTAATTTGTGTAGTTGTTGTCTTTATTTAATCATTTCTATTCTATCATTTGCAGTGCTGTATTTAGCTGACTCAAATGAGAAATATTATTAGAAACATGAAGTCTCAGTGCATCTCTATCCCATTTTTCTTTGACTAGTATTCCTTCAAAATGATAGCCAATAAAAGCCATAGTGATACACCAGATGGAGTGGGTTAGATATCATCAGTACGGTTGTTTAGTCAGGGCCAGGTTGATGGGTAGGCAGAGGTAAGAAACCACTTCAGGCACTAACCTCTGCTTGTTAGTAAGGATATATGGAACAGGTCATTGGAGGTAGCCCGCTCCAATACACTGCGGGTGCCAGCTATTAGTTACAGCCAGAACCTGCCTTTAGCATCTGGTAATGGAGATAACTCCAATTCTGGCCATTGAAATATTTAGATGCTATGGTCCAATTAACCTCAGCAACTAAGTACTTCAATGGCCAGAGTTATCTCTGTTCCTGGCCACTGAAGGCAGGTGTGAAATGTAACTAACAGCTAGCACCCACAATGTATAGAGCGAGCTCAGCTCCTGAACCTGATACATAAATCCTTGTGCCCCCTTACTGACAGGCAGAGGTAAGCACTTGAGACAATCAACTACCTTTGCCTACCCATTGTTCTAAACCATGACTGTTATAATTTTGTATGGGTATTTCTGTAATTTACTTAAAATACCCCATATTTAATTTTTTTTTCGCACAATATTACTTTCAGAAACACTCTACTGGTGATATCTAACCCACTACCATCTGGTGTGCCCCTAAGGTTTTTAGCAGTTATGCAGACCAGGGGGGGGGGGGTCCCCTCCACCTCCCGATTATCTCTCCGGGATGCAATTTTGGATGCCAACTAGCAGTCAGAGTGGCTGGGAACCCAATGAAGGCTCATATGATTTTCATTTCACTGCTCCTTTTACACCCTTCAAAAGCCAGGGTGTAATTTGAGAGTTGTAATTGCACACTACATACAGTATTGCAGAAAAGTGTATAAGTGTTCATGTCACCTATGTCAAGTACTCTAGGGGGACTAAAATTACAACAACAAAAAAATATAAAAGAAAAAAAAATATTTAAAGTTCAAAACACTCACTTTTACACATAAAAAGTAAAATATTAAAAATGAAACATATTTGTTACCATCTCTCCTGTAAAAGTCTGATCTTATTCCATATATTCCAAGCCCCATAAAAAAAAACACAATGGCAAAACTGCAGATTTTTGTTTTTGCCGCTTTGCCTCCACAAAAATTGGAATTAAATGTGATCAAAAATTAGCAGGTATTTGAAAATGTTACTAATGAAATCCATACATCAATCTGCAAGAAACAAGCTCCCACACAGATTCATGAAAATGAGGCTGTAAAGAAAAATAAAAATACTCATGTCAATCGTACTGACCCACAGAATAAAGATACTTAAACATATTTAAATTATATAAGACATACAGATGGTGCAATTGCTTTTTTTCCCCATTCCACCCAACGAAGAAGGACAAAGTTGAGGGCACCATGTCTCAGGTCAGGACCAGGAATTTAAGTTCTGCCCGAAATTCTGCCCCATTTACTTAAGGCAAATGCCTTGTCCCAGCTCTGATAACAGTTTGGCAGAAGGTGATCCAATTTAAGGCACAATCAGTAGGGAAAGGAGGGAAACCTGTAAGGACATGGCATCTGCATAGTGACAATCTTAAATGTCATTTTCATGGTTTTAAATTTAGGTTACCAAATAAAGACAATTGTGTAATTTATAATAAACTGATGTGCTGCGTATTAATCTAACTTTACTTGTTCTTATCTTACAACAGTATTTTCATGTTAATCCAGAATATTAACTATCAGAATGTATTTAATATTCTTATCCACCATGTTAAATTGCTTTCATGTTAACTATTTCTCCTATAAAATTCACAAAACATCGGCCTGAATGCAAGTGGAAGCATACAAATTTTATCTTTAAAATGCACAACATTCCGCTTTGTTACATAGTAAACAAATTTCTTAGCATGACCCCACAGATGGAAATCCAAAGAGTTAAATTGTTATGCTTCCAGGTTGGTTGTCATAAAGACCATCAGCCCCCCGTGATCCTTAGATGTACAGTTGCAATTGACTGTGACACCTAATGAGTTAAGCAGCCACAACCAGGCTAAACTCCAGTTCTGCAGATAGTGCATGTAGCTCACAAGTGTTCCCATATATCCATTTGCAAAAACTCCTTTCCACATGTTTATGGGTACATCCAATGTCAGGAAGGGGTTAAAGCATTAATTTATACTTAAAGATCACATGAAAATAGAAATTTACATATAAAAGGAATGCTAAAATAATAAACATGTGCAACATTTTTATTAATTATACCTCATTTACCTCCATTGAGAAGAGCTTTGGCTATCAAAAATTTTAAACCAAAGCCATGTAATATTTGCCTGTTATCCACAAGTGTGTTGAAATATATACTACACTCTGAAAATAGCTACTATACTACCTAAATCAAAATTTATGAGAACATATACAACTACTTTCAAACAAATGATACAAAAATTTATATTTATACTTAAAATTCATACTCAAAACATATGCTGGACAAAAACAGTAGCACACATGTCTACCTTCACAGGTATGTGTTAAAGAAGCAAAAAACTACAGGGATGTTCCAATAAAATCTTGCATACTAATGTAATTGGTTATTATCTAGGCACATATAGGTATATAATTTCCCTTTCCTTTATACAAATTGTAACCCTAAGCAATAATTGTTTGTGCACCAAAACTCCAATACTGATGAATGGAATGATTTCTTGTTGTTGCACACAAAAAAAAAAAAACTGTGTTTTTCTGTTGAAATGAAAGCAGTCAACTTTTTTCTTTGGGTGATACTAGTTAAAAACAAATGTTTATGCCAACAATAAGAAGGTAAAAATGCTTTATTTCACTAATGGGATAGTCATAATTGTTATTGCTATGACCACAGCATGTACAGTGTTGTGAAAAAGTATTTGCCCCTTCCTGATTTCTTAATCTTTTGGATATTTCTCACACTTAAAAATAAAGTTTTTATATGAAGTTCCATTAAGGTAAAAAGTAATTAAAACTTACAGCACCCTGAGTGAAAAAGTAATTGCACCCCCTCCTTAAATCATAAATTAACTGTATTTTCTCACATCTTTGGGAAGTTGAGTTCAATTTCCCTAGCCTCACCCATGCCTGATTACTGCCAAACCTGTCCTTAAGCAAGGAAGGAAGCACTTAAATAGGACCTGTCTGACAAAGTACAGGAACAAATGAGAAGCAAAGAAATTGAGATCTTAAAAATGTTATAAAGTCATCTTTAAAGCTTTGGCATGCAAGAGAACCACAGTGAGATCCATTAACCACAAATGAAGAAAACATGGAACTGTGGTGAACCTTCTCAGGAGTGGGCAGCTGGCCAAAATTATCCCTAGAGCGCAGAGACAGCCAATACAAGAGGTCACAAAACACCCCACAACATCCAAAGAACTGCAGGCTTCGCTTGCTTCAGTTAAGGTCAGTGTTCATGACACCACCATAAGAAAGAGACTGTGCAAAAATAACCTGCATGGCAGAGTTCCAAGACGAAAACTGCTGCTGAGTAGTGTTGAGAGATTATTATCGACAAAGTTGAAATCGGCACAGTTTTTATGTTGATCGAAATTTTTAGATCATGCGATAATCTATCTATTAAGATCGCGCCATTTTCGGCGCTTCCTATCATTTTGGCGGCCAGAAAATCAGCTTACAGAATAGAGCAGGGTGAGATATGTGTGCGACGTTATGACTGGGATGTGTATGGTTGCGATTGGCTGGAAAAATCACATGACCTCGTTTTACATAAAAACACCCCTTCCTGTTCATGATTCAGTGTCTCTCAGCGTCTCATAGCAGTAGGACGTGCGCTCTGCCTGTGTCCAATCAGCTCAGCGAAATTATTCTATTTCTATTTTGAAGATTTTATGTAGTTAGGTAGAGAATTTTAAAGGAGCATCTACCGCTGTAAAGTCACGGAGGGGAGGGGGGGGGGCAGGCGGACGAACCCACGACAAGCTCTATAAAGAATACTGGATTAAATTTCCCCCAAGATTAGTGTAGACTTGCACTGCAATAGCTTAATTATTAACAGTTTTCTATTGAAATATTTCCTGGATATTGGGCAGCGGGAACTTAGAGTAGGATACACATCTTTGCTAGTAACTGCAGGTCTCTGTGTTAGGTGCAAAACTCCACTTTTATTATCAGTATACATTTCAGATAGGTGTTCTTTTTCAATTTTGCCCATTCCAGCTTTGTTGATATAGCCACCTTGCAGTTAAATTAGAATCCAGCAATTTTGTAGTCAGCAAGGTTGTAGGTCCAAAAATACCTTTTATTATCCGAATACATTACGATACATGTTTTTCACTTTTTCGACTACAGTTGTTCATTGAGGCACTTGCGCTTAAATGTGAATACGGCAATTTTGTTAGTCACCACAGGTGAATTGAAAAAGGGGCCAAAAATACCCTTTTATTATCCCAATACATTACGATACGTGTTTTTTTACTTTTGCGCCATACAGCTTTGTTCATTGAGGCACCTTGCACTTATATGTGAATACAGAAATTTTTGTAGTCACCACAGGTGAATTGTTAGGTGCCAACAAATACCTTTTATTATCCGAATCCAGTACTGATGCATGCTTTGTGCGCTTGTGCCCAGTCCAGGTTTGTGGATAGAGCCACCTTGCAGTTAAATTTGAATCAGCAATTGTGTAGTTACCACAGGTGAATTGATAAGAGCCAAAAAATTTCCTTTTATTATCTGAATACATTAAAGATACGTGTTTTTTCACTTTGGCGCACTACAGCTTTTGTTCATTAAGGCACCTTGCACTTAAATGTGAATACAGCAATTTTGTAGTCACCACAGGTGAATTGAAAGGTGCCAAAAATACCTTTTATTATCCGAAAACATTTCAGATACGTGTTTTTTCACTTTGGCGCAGGCCAGCTTTGTTGATAGATCTACTTTGCAGTTAAATTTGAATACAGCAATTTTGTAGTCACCACAGGTGAATTGATAGGTGCCAAAAAATACCTTTTATAATCCGAATACATTTACAGATTACGTGTTTTTTGCACTTTTGCCCAGTCCCGATTTGTTGATAGAGCCACCTTGCAGTTAAATTTTATCCAGCAATTGTGTAGTTACCACAGGTGAAATTTATAGGTGCCAAAAAATAAACCCTTTTTTTTATCCTAATACATTACATATACTTTTTTTTTCACTTTGGCCCACTACAGCTTTGTTCATTGAGGCACCTTGCACTTAAATGTGAATTTCAGCAATTTTGTAGTCACCACAGGTGAATTGAAAAAGGGGCCAAAATACCTTTTTTTATAAGAATAATTTTTAGATACGTGTTTTTTTCACTTTGGCGCTGGCCAGCTTTGTTGATAGATCTTCTGTGCAGTTAAATTTGAATCCAGCATTTTTGTTTTGATTTGAGGGATTTGAGAATAGCTGTGATTTGCCGTCTTTTAATAAGAGACTTTCCAAAACTCTTCCATACCTTCTCAAATTTTTATATTTCTGAACATGGAGCGAAATTCAGGTGGTAAGCGAGCAAAGAGGGGGTAGGACAGAGGAGGTAGAGGTATGAGAGAAGGGGGCCCCTTTCCATTGGGACAACAGCATGCCAGGGGATCGTCAGTTGCAGGACCGTCAGGCTGTCATCGTGGGTCGGGCCCTTGAATTCAGAAACAAAACAGCGTCCCAATTGCCCTTCATGGTTAATGCAACCGATCCAGCGTTTTACCTCCCGCCCCTCCCAGCACGGCCACAAATGTCTATCAGCATTACAGATCCGCCCAACATAAGAGCCCAAATGTCAACTCGTGTACCCACCACTGTGGAAACCTTTTTCTGAAGACCTCTTTGATGAAAAAAATGGGGTTTGGGGGGGGGGGTCAGAAGGCATGTTAAAAGATAAAGGGCCCAAAAGAGGATGTTTTTCTCTGCCTGACGCCCAGTTACTGATGCCACAGAGGAGGAGAAGGAAGCCGGGTAAAATCGGCAAAACCCGGGCGGTCGGCAACGCCTTGCAGCCCCTCTTGCTTGTTCCCCGCGCTCCTGGATCAAATTCAGGACATGAGTACCTGTGTATGATGATGATGACGACATTGCAGATCCAAGTGGTCTTTTCAGCAGAATTTGTTGCGAGCGCTTCATCACGGGACAGGAGGAAGACGATAGGGTATTTCCAGTCGGGTCCCCCTAAAAAAGGGAGGGGCGGTTGCAAAAGTCCATGATATCTTCCCCCACCACGGTCACGAAACCCCCCGCTCCTCGCTTTTGCCGAAAAAAAGGTCCGGCCCTCTCAAGCCTGGGCCTTTTTGAGAAAAGCCTCGTTTCACCCAGCGATTCTATCCGCCTTTGACAAAACGCATAAGAGGGGCAAAAAACCCTTAGGTGTTTAACACCCCCAACAGTCTGTCCATGCAGGAATGCATGAGTTAAATGGAGGCAAAAAAGGCCAGACCGACCCCGGGCCTCCAACCACTGTCAAAAATCTTTTCCCCCCCCTCCTCCCCCTCCGCCACCCCAAGGGTTTCCTCAGCTGCCCTGTCTTCGAGTCATGACGGGATCAGTCCGTTCAGCCTCCACCTCATCGAGTACCACCAGCACACCAGAGACCCATCTCCCCCTTCTCCTTCCGCAGTTTGATGACCTCCACCCCCCGTACGCACCATTTAGCACCACCCTTCGTTTCCAGTTTGGGGGGAAGAAGAAGAAACACTTTACCCAAACATCCAAACCAAAAGCCTGAATGTGGGGGGGGGCTTCCCCGGCTTTTGGCCTTGAAATGTTGCCTTTCCATCTGGTGGAACAGATGGGTTCCGCCCCGTCATGGCCCTTCCCTCCCCCCAATCCCAATCCGAGCAGGCATTTCTTTGCCAAAAAAGCCACCCCCCCTGGCCAGCCACTTCACTAAAATTTTTCAAGCGCTTGCTGCATCTGGGGCCCGGAAAAAGTCCTCTGCCCACCGGACAGGGGACAGTAAGCACGGCCCAAAGGCCGCTATATCTCTGTGACAGCTCAGGGGGTGAGCGGGGTTGGATGTCTCGGGGGGGGACGGGGGCTCCAGGCTCGGGCGCACGCTCTTAAAACCGCAGGGATGGTGCGGGGTTTTTCCCCCAAGGCCCTCTGGTGGCTCACTCCCAAGAGAAACCAGGCCTGTTAAAATTTAATCGTCTTGGAGACCGTCCACACACAGGTCAGGAGCTGGGGGGACAGCTCTCCGCAACGACCCCAGCGCTGGCGGGGTGACAAGAGACTCGTGCCAGGGAAGGGTGTGCGATAACGGGCAAAATTCCTGGCCCCTTAAGATCGGAGGTGGAGCAATCCCTTGCCTGGCACATGTCTTAACCTTGTGCCCCAAAATTTCTAAAGAGCTACCCGGGCGGGAAATGCCTGGAGGAAGGCTCGAAGTCTAAGTTCCCCTTTCCGCCGTTGCACCCTGCTTGCCCGCCCCGGGCTGCGTTGCAGCATCAGCGGCCTCCCGTCAACGTCTCATTGTTGACGTGGCAACACGCGGTTTTCCCCCCCCCCAAAGCCCCAGCGTTTTGGGGCACAGGCAATCCCCATTACGCAGTACGAAGTGACACTCCTGACAAGCAGCGGTGCGGACCTCGGGGTGTTGAGCCCCCGAGAGTGGAGGGAGGGGAAAGGCTCTGCACCATCCTTGCCAGTTTTTTTAAAAAAGCCCCCCAAAATGGTGAGTGCGGCAAAGCCCCTTTTCACATGAGCAAGTGGTGACTTATTTTTGGAACGATCGTTGGACACTCGAAACAAAAAGGTTTTCCGCCAGCGAGGAGGAGGAGACGGACACAGATGCGGGCCGGGCCCCCCTTTCTCCGTCAAATCCCCAAAGGGCCCCACGTTCACAATTTTCACGGCTTCATTAGGCAGTGTTTCGGGGCCAGGGTAGTGCAAGGTGGCGACGCCTCAGGGTGCATATTCAGGGGAATCAGGCTTGTTGAAGCGTGCGGAGGGAAACGGAGGAGGAGGTTTCCTAGACACCCCGTTTTCCCAGTCCCTGCCCTTTGGAAAGAGGTTGGCCGAATTTGAGGCGGAGGGGGAAGATGAGGGAAATTCATTTTCTAGTGCCCCCCGAAACCCCGAGGTTGGGAAATCAAAATCTCCCGCTCTCACAGGTGCTTGGATGCTCCCTTCCCAAAAACAACCCCCAATTTGGGGGTTCAAAAGAACAACAGTTACTGGGGGCCACCCCCCCCCGGTCCCCCGGTAAAAACAAAATCAGCCCTTTTCCCTTTCCCCCCCCCAAAAAGGAAAAGTGCAGGAATGGAGACCCCGGGTTGTAAAAAAGGAGAATTGTTGGTTGCTTCCCCCGTTCCCCCAAATGCATGGGGGAAAAACCATCACGACGTGACAGCTTGGTGCCCAATAGCCATAGCCAGCAGAGCAGGAAGGGGGCAGAACCTAATGGGTGACCCTGGCAATCTTTATTTACCACCCTCACCAAAAGCTCAATGCAGGGAAACCCCTCCAACACCAGAGACCAGCTTAAGATCATGGTGCACGACTTCTGGTCCAACACCGATGTTTTTGTTGTGTTCCCCGGGAAATAATTTGGGTATCCAAAATGGCGAATGGCCGAGTGGTCGCACGCCATAGAGGGTTTTCCTGCCCAGCAGCCCCGCGTCATATCGAGCGGACCTTCAGCCCCCAGCTGGAGGATCTTACAGACAAACGCTCCGCTTTCCACAATAATGTGGGTGTTTGCTTTTTCCAAAATGAATCAGGCTGGATTTGATGATGTTTTGGCCCCAAATTTTGCCAAGGGGCACCGATTTGTTGCCCGGGCATTTCCCTTCCTCTTCAAACGAAAAGGTCCTTTGAAAAATTTTTTTTAAAATGTTTATTTTTAATGCCAATTTTTTCTCTTTTCCCCAAAAGTTCTTTGGGTTTTTGCTGTGGGGATGTTTGCAGCAAGGTTTCATAAAAAGAATTTCCCCTTTTTTCATTTATCTTTAGAAGTTTTCGCATTTTCAAAGGGTTTTTAGGTCTGTTGCGGGGAAAACGCTATAAATTTTAGTCCTTGGGAACAGAAATGTGGCTTTTTAAATGCCTTTCTCCCTCCCAATTTTTAATAGGGCTGAGAATCTTTTTATAATTTTTTGGGGGGCTGCTGCTTTGAAAAGCAGCAATACAGGGCCTATTTTCAAAAAAATTGTTTCTAACAGAATTTGTTCTTCACAAATTTTCCCAAAATGGCTCATGGGTATGCTTTTATTTTTGGGGGGATTTTTGCTGTGACAGCAGCTTTAAAATTTCAGGTCTTATTTTAAAAAAAAAAGTGTTTTTAAAACTTTGTTCTTCACAATTGTCCCCAAAATGGTCAGGGGTCATGCTTTGAAATTTTTGGGGGGGATTTTGCTGTGACATGCAGCATACTAAAGGACCTATTATAAAAAAAAAAAATTGTTTCTAAAGACTTTTTTCTTCACAATTGTCAAAAGTGGTCAGGGTCATGTTTTGAATTTTTGGGGGCATTTTCGTGACATGAGCTAATACAGGGGCTATTAAAAAAAAAAAAATGTTGTTTCTAACAGACATTTGTTCTTCACAATGGTCAAGAGTGGCTTCAAGGGTGATGGTGCTGTCATAAACAGAATATGTAGGACACTGTAAATGGACACATATTGCAAAAAGACTTGTTTTTGCAAGATCTATTAACCATATCCTATCAATCTTGTATAGAGACAACCCATTTAAATACAATTAAAAAAAGAGAAACAAAAGACATTGTGGGCTGTCCATCCTATTTAAAATGTTTTTTCTAGAATTAAACTACCTAAAAACCTTGCATGTTACAAAATAGCTGGTAAAAAAAAATCCTCTTATTTGACAAGGTAGGTACAGGAAAACTTGACCAGAATTGTAGGTTATTCAGAGGACAAGGAGAATGGAGGCAAGGAAGAGACCAAAGTACAGAGACAATTTGGAACCGCCAGCACATTGATAAAATGAGAAAAAGAATGCCAAGAAATAAGGGGCACTGGGTGTAACAGGAGCGTAATCCACCAGTATATCAAGTGAAGCTCAATTTGGTGTCCGCCCACTACCATACGAGGTCAAGCGCTACCCATGTCTTGAATGTGTACATGAGGAAGGCCTGTGGAGGTCTTACGCTCACAAATTCCTGCTTCCGCACTCAGCATCACACGACGTTGACGTTGCGGCGTCAAAAGGGCATTTTAACCTGCGTGTTATTAGATGACAGACGCCAGCCCTGGGCTCTCACATTCACCTCACTGTAAATCCGGCCCTGGCTGCTGAACCTGCGTGTTAATACATGACATACGCTAGCCTGGCTCTCACTGCACCCACTGTAAGTCTGTACCTGGCAGCTGGACCAGCTCCTCATTAACAGATTGCTGATGGCAGCACAGGCTCTCACACCGTTAGGGCCAATCAGGAGAATGCTTCATATTTCTCTAAAAAAAACAGATTATTTTAAACAAGGGATTTCTGATATTTAAGTAAGTGTCAAAAATGGCTCCAGGGCTGGACACAAATTGCACAATTTGAGGTCTTAGAAATTTCTAGTGCTGGAGTACACTATGGGTTCGCATCATCCTGAATCTCCAGGAGAGTCAGTCCCTAATCACTGAAGAAGGGAATGAGGAAAAATGAAACCATAGAATTGATTGCTGGAATCAGCTCACATAATGCCATGGAGGAGCCAAAAGGCTTCACAACTAAGGAAGTGTTTTGGGGATGATTAGACATTTTTTACTTACTTATGTGGATGTTCGACGAATTTAACACATCTACAGTGTAAAAAATACCCGTTAAAAACTGCGAGAGGAGGGTTGATGTTGTATGTTATCACACTTCAACAAAAAGCAAAATGATAATTCATGTAAAACGATAAATAAAACATCCCTAAATAAATTCTGTAAACAAATGTCATTTTACCAAAAAATATACTAAAAGAACAGTCACTGTACAAAAATAGCCATAGTGCCCACTTGTGATCTGTGGATCAAACAGGTTTAAAATGTCATGCTGTAGCCCTAGGAACAGTATGGTCAATGTCCAGTGAAACTAAAATGTGGTTGAAAGACTCCTTTTTCCGGCCTTTTAAATCTGTAGGTCATGCAGGTATTTGGGCTCATGCTGCGTTCAGGACAGGTATAGTCTATGTCCATTGAAACTAAAAGGATGGTTGAAAGACTCCTTTTTCTCCGGCACTTATTTAATTCTGTGGGTCAGACAGGTTTAATGGTCATCACTGTGGTACATGACAGTATAGTCAAGTCCATTTCAACTAAAATTGTGGTTTGAAAGACTCCTTTTTCGTCACTTTTAATCCCTGGTGTCATGCAGATTGGGGCTCATGCTTGCGATCCAGGACAGGATATTCATGTCCGTTCGAAGTAAAATATGATGGTTCAAATCATACTGTCTCCTGGCACTTTTTACTTTGTGGTTCATGCCGGTATAAGGGTCATGCTTTGGTGCTAAGACAGGGACATTGAGTGGTCAGAGTATTTTTTTTCTGTGGCTATTAAAACCTAAGTGTGTTGCCTAATATGTAGCACACTATGCAGTTTTACAGTTGTGGATGTTAATTCCAGCTTCTCCCAGTCCCTGTTTGGATGTAAGAATGAAGAGTAGTTGCTCTCCCATAGCCTTAAAGGTCATCCGCGATAATTATTATCGACTCTCGGAAAACACTTGAAATATTGCCGATCTCGACATACGACCCCTATGACGATAGTACAACTTAATCGCTCATTACACTCAGTTTTTTTCCTTAAATTATAACATGACAGTCCCCCCTAAAAACATCAGAAACTGTTTTCTAGAACGC
Organism: Phyllomedusa bahiana; assembly: GCA_025379985.1. Taxonomy (NCBI): domain Eukaryota; kingdom Metazoa; phylum Chordata; class Amphibia; order Anura; family Hylidae; genus Phyllomedusa; species Phyllomedusa bahiana. Next base: position 18,837 of record JAODAL010011145.1, on the reverse strand, counting down.
TCTCCCCATAGAAGAATTAAGAAGATTGATTCTCTTCCTAAACTGGCAAGAATGGAGTAAAAAAGGACACTCTCCTTAGACATCATGGTGAACAGGTGGAGCGGTGTGGCACCACTGTCAAGGTGTGGAATCTATCTTAAGTTCCACACCTTGTCCAATTAAATGCCCCTCCGAATTAATATAAATATTATAGCTTATGGCAGCGCAGAGCTTCTCCGAGAAACATGACCAACACCCCGCTTCCGTTTCGGACATGTAATCTGAATTTAATCACATTACAAATTACGTTCCAATATACCGTTTATAATTACAATGAACTAATTTTAATCTACTACATGATGGTTAAAATGGTGGTTGCCTTATAGGTAAGTTATAAAATTTCATGTAACGTATGAAGCATTAGCGATATGACACCTTCCCAAACTCCCATCTATCATCGGGGGGAGGATGTAGGCTTTACTTTCTTAGCTTTTAGCAGCACACTGCAATCAGTCTCAAGGAAAAAAAGCTGTGTGAGAGATATCAGATAGTTCGAGTAAGGATGTTATAGCAGTAAAAGTAGTTTAACAAACTATCTTATGCGCAAGAAATAAGAAAAAAATGAAGAAACAGACATTTGATTTTTTCCCCATAAATTTACCAACTTGACAAACCCACTGAACGCACTGTCATTCTTGGCTCTAGAGGGGCATAACCAAGGCTACCGCTGTCATCTTCACAAGCCTTGAATGGTAAGGATGACTTTACCACCTAACGACCGCCATGTGCCACCTCAGAGCAGTCTCGCAGATGCAATCCATAAAAAAAAAAAAAAAATGGGATTGTTTTTACAATCAACCATAAAAAACATACAGAAAATGGACATTACTTATCAAAAAAACATTCCAATTCTTTGGTGTTTTTAACAGGCTCATGGTTGAACAAACTAGAACCCAGTAAGCTAGCAACTTTGCCATTTATGCTGACTGGGAAAAAGATCACATGTGCATCAAAATTGCTATAGCCAAGATGAAAAACAACAACACCACTTTAACATCCTATTCACACCACATGCAGAAAAGCAGCAGTATAAATGCATGGGGAGATTGCACAGACTAAAATTTAACCAATGAAACAATCACGACTTGTTTTCCCATTCAGCAAAAAATGGCAAAGTTTGTTAGCTACGGGAATCAAGTTAGTTCAGCCATGAGCTTGTAACAAGCCCCAAGATAGGAGTGATTTTTTTGTAGCATAAGTAATATCCCATTTTCTGTATGGTTTTATTCTGTAAAGGTTGTAAGGTGTAGGACTCACAAGACATTAGGAGCCGTGAAAGATGCTGTGATCATGTGATTATGGTGCCGTCCCCATAACCAACTAATACCTCCTATTTAATATTTTTCCATTAAGCCCCATTTTTATTTGCCCAAACTTGCTGGGAGCAGAGTGTGCATGTGTGTGTGGAGACACTGAAAATGCTGGTCAGCCCGCCTGGTCCTAATAGTATGGGTGTCACTAATAGGTGTAATCAGCATTTGTACCACGATGTAATCTATATTTTATTGGCACACTTTTTGTATCTATCGCCTTATTATATGCAATTGTAGTACCGGAGGCCAACCACCTTCCTCATGCCCTGAGGTTGTATGAGTTATAGTCTCATTTGGTAACTTTGCATCTGTGCAATCTCCCCCATGCATTATACTCTGTGCGGCCTTTTCTGCATGCTGTGTGAATAGTGTTAAAGTTGGTGTTGTTCAGTTCTTCTTTCGATCTTGGCTCTAGCATTAGCTGCAGCCAGTGTGATCTTTTTCCCAGTCAGCCATAAATGCAAATTTGCTAAGCTACTGGTGGTTCCATAGTTTGTTTCAGCCCATTGAGCTTGATAACCGCCCCAAAGAATGTTGTGGAGTGTTTTCTTTACACACTCATAACTCCTCAATGAATTCTGAAAGTCATTATAGGAGGTGGGCACTTAATTGTTCAGCTATAGCCTTGTAAGGCATCTCGGTGTAATTATCAAACCTCCTGTTGATTATAATAGATGCAATTATCCAGCCCATACTGTTTGTTGAATTCAACAGCACGCCGCCCTTTGTTTTTCCTCTTTTTGTTTCCACACACATCCAGACTAACAAACATACTGTAAAGGATAAGGGAAAGATACATAATGACTTCTGCATTGTGAAGCATGCACCCAGTTGGGTCTCTTCAGCTTCACTTAGATTGGAGACACCATGAAACATGGTATGGTCCTTCAAATCTGGGCTCCAGAGAATCTGACGTTTTACTGCACCCACAATCCCACACAAAAAGTCACCAGGTTGTAGCTTTGATCAGAGTCTGGATCTGGAATGGAGGAGAACAACTATGGCATGAATAGGGGGGATTTTGTGTGGAGGGCGGGGGGGGTTGGAATGGGGGTACAAAACTTATAAGCATATTTTGCAAGGCTCATGTCCCTGCCTCAACCTGCTGTTGGGTGAAACCCCTCCCTAATTGTGGGCAAGGCCAGTCGAATACAAACTCCAGATGTACTTTTGATGACCGAGCGGGTCAGCCCTATTTGGGTGTAACTCTGGACAGAAACAAATAGCAACGATGTTTATAATTTGGCCAGTTAAACACAAAGAAGCACAAGCAATACCCAGCAAATGTGAACAACATAGTTGTCTGTACATGCTTTCTCCTACAAATTATTTCCGCTTAATGATGCTCCTGTGATACTTCTCCAATGAAGGCAGTGTCCTTGGTCGGTTGGAAACAAATAGATCCACCTCGATGGGATTTCCCGAAAATAAAAATACTGCAAATCAATTGCAGACTTTGGTCGATTCAATAGTTTTCTATCATCACTGTGGTACTGGCAGTTCATATTGGTAACTTGGAATGATTCAGGCCATCCAGAGAACAAGTCCACCACCACAAGAACATACTATTCAAATCCCACTCATCTTGGGTAATTCAATTGTGTTCAAGACAGGATTCCTGCTGGAAAGTATTAGTGATTTAGCCAAATGCAACATTGTGTTTGGCATCAGTCCAGCCTGGGTTACAAATAATGCATATTAAATCACAACATCAACAATATCGATTACTTGCGACTATCCGTGGTGGAGATTCCGGGTGCAATGAATATCTTGTTTGATTGAAGAAATCAATCTTTGTATCAGTTCCTCTGTGGGGTATACCAAGAGCCCCATTGTACTACACTATAAATGCCCTTGGTAACCAAATTCTATTGTTTTACCTTTAAAATAGCATCTTGGGCATCCTCTAGCTGCTTGCTCTGCTTCCCGATTCCTCCCAACTTTTTTCTTTCCTTCGGGGCTTATTCTGTTATGAAATATGTCTCAACAGTTTAACAAACACCTGGATTCAAAGTGCATTTTTGTCCTTGTGTATACGTTTCTCATTCTTCTTCCACACTATTCTTTCCTTTCCTACTTTCCATCATCTCAACCTTCTTTCTTTACCTTCTTACCCTTCACACAATCACCTTCTTATGGTTCTCTCACAACTCCCTTCTTTCATCACGACCAACTCCATCCTTTCTTCACAACACCTTCTTCCACTTCACTAGTCCAGCACATCTACAAGCCCCCTTCTTCCTCTCAAAACACTGGGAATAGAACTGCTGTCTTTTCCCAGAAGTCCTGGCTCTGTAGGTGCCTTCTACTTCCTCTGTCTCAAATCATCCATAGTCTATTTAGTCATTCAAAAACGGCCACATGAATCTGCAATTATGAGAGCAAGCCAATCATAATCTGAACGGCATCTTGAGTCATGATGGGCAAATCCCACTAGCTGTCTTGAAACCCTCGCAAGGGCCCCCACTTCGCCAAAGACATGGGCGAAACTATACACGTATACAGAGTTATTTCACGAGTCTTCACTACGGCGAGCTACAACATCCATTACAGCCCAGAGATTCAATCTCTTGGGTTGACAATCACGGAAGGTAAAGAGCAGCCTTCCACTGTTTTTCTTGCAAGGTAACCACAGCAAATCCTGTATGTAATTGTTCCTTTATTCATCGTCCGCAAAACTTGATCCCCCAAAGTGGTAAAGAAATATGTGCTACATGATAATGGATGCGGCTTTAGCCTGTTTTCTGGCGTACACAGGCCGCCTCCCAGTCCCGAATACTCCGCTGTCGGACGACAGCGTATTCGGCACACTTTCGGCTTCGGTCCTCTTTAAGTGGCGGGCAGTGTGCGTGCATGGTCTCGGTGGGGCGCGGTGTAGGCTTTCCGGGGCCAGGACGCGGCGCGCATCGGTATAGGTCCGAGCCATGTACCAACGCGGCACGCCAAATCGCGGCGCTCCGCGTCAGCCTCCTACAAGCATACCAGGCAGGTTTATTATGTCAAATCCCCCGTCAGCGGCGGAAGTGAAGCATGAATCCGAACAGCGAAGTAATGGATTTGTGACGAATCGTGCGACAGAAGTCACGGCGCTACCCACCCGCTTCCGAGACACGCAGACTTGGTCGAAATGCTCCACGGAGGCGAAGTGAAGCAAGAACGTAACAAGCGATGAAGCAAGATCAGACAGAACGCGACAGTAAATCTCGGCGCTCGCACCATGCATGCAGGAGCATGATAGGAAGAAAATCGCCTTTTTATAAAATGCGGAAAACAGTGTCAGAAGAGAGCTGCACGTAAAAAATAACACTTATAAAAAAAAACCATCTGTTTTCTTCCAAACTCTAGAACGGCGCAAATATCACAAATATGAATTGCAAATTGCCGGAAAAGACAGTAATTCAAAATCAGAAACCTATACTCACTGGTCCGGCAGAAACCGCCAATCAGAAACGTAGCGACAGTGAACCAATAAAAGCTATGTGGGAAGAAATTGACGCAATCAAAATACTCCCCGGCGGGATAATCAAAATACAGTAAAAATGCTGAAAAGCAATCAGAATAGGATGCGACAAAAGTCCCATCTAGCCTATGAGAAGTTGTAGACCAATCCGGAATCCAGGACTGGATAATTTCAAAATACAGTAAAAAGACAGAAAATGAGCTATTTGGCTGTGCTCGCGGTTCTTCGGCTAGCCAGCAATCAAGCCGGAGCTACTTCCGCATTATACACTATGTATAGATGAGCGCAGACATCAAATCTCGGTGCACAGCGCCTGCTAGGCCAAGAAGTATAAATCAACAAATTATTATATATACAGTGTAAAACATTCGCAGATAAAACCAAACAACTAAAAAAATAAAGCAGTTAAAAAAAACCCGAACAACGCGTTTCGACGCCGAGAACCGGCGCTACATAGGGAATTTGCCAAAGAGAGAATTGCCAGGCAAGACAGTAATTCAAATTAGAAAAGCTAATACTCATTGGTCTGCATAAAACAGCCAATCAGAATAGAGCGCCAATGTCCCAATAGATCCTAAGGAGGTAATAGAACCATCAGAATAGGAGCGAACGTGCCCAAACTATCCTATGTAGAAAAATGACCCAATCAAATTCAAAGGCGGGACAGTTCAAAAATACAGTAAAAAGGCAACACGAGCTGATTGGTTAAGCAGCGGAGGGCTCGTCCAGCTTAGGCCAATCATAGCGCGAGCGCGTTCTCATAGATTTCTATGGGGAAGTCTAAATTTAAAATAGTTCCGTAAAATTGGACCATGGAGAGCGATGCGACGCTCTATGGGTTTTTTCCTAATGTAATACTGGTATAAAACTGTACAAGGCTGAAATCAAATTATAACACTACAGAATTGTGCCGAGATGTGTAATATAAAAGGAATACTAATATGTGCTAACAAAATAAAAATTTGAAATCAAGAAAATCATGCTTATTTCTTTATTTTTCGATGCATCCCCATACTATTGAACCTTGGCTAACGAAAATAAAGAAATAAACAATTATTTTATGGTCTTTTTTTTTTTTTTTTTCGTCAGCCACATATTAGTATACGTATGTATATACAGAAAATTATGGGGGGGTGGGGGGGGGGGGGGGGGGGGGGGGGTGGGGGGGGGGGGGGGGTCAGCGGCACAACTTCTGTATTGTTTATAATTTGATTTGCAGCCATTTACACTTTATACAATCTGCATTTAGAAAACCCAATAGGAAGCGTCGCTCGTCTCACCATGGTCCAAAATTATGGCGCCTCTTTTAAATTTCGATTCCCCCATAGAACTCTATGAAAAGCAGCTCGCACTCTGATTGTGCTCAGCTTGGACGAGCCCCCGCTGCTCAAACAAACCAATCAGCTCGTTTCTCCTGCCTTTTTTAACTGTATTTGGAATGTCCCCCGCCGTGGATTCTGATTGGTGTAAACTACCCATAGGCAAGAATAGGGACTTTGTCCGCTCCGTATTCTGATTGGTCTAAACATCTCCATAGCCTATAAGGTGACATTGTCGCTCCTATTCTGATTGTGCGGAGATAGCCAAGCCCCCCGATAATCCAGCCAATCACTGTTTAGCATTTTTTACTGTATTTTGAATCAGTCCCCCCCCAGCCGGAAAACAGATGGTCAAAATCCTGCCCCAAAGGTTTTAATAGTTATCAGTGTCCGCTCCTATTCTGATTGGCAGGTTTCTGGAGACCAATGATAATAGGTGTTTCAGAATTTGAAATACTGTAATTCCCGGGCCATTTCAATATCCTAATTACTTGCCTAAGGATATTGGAAGTGATTTTTTTATTATTAATTTTTTATATTTAATGTTTCAGCTCTTTTCCTGAGAATTAGAAACGCCTTTATAAAGGCGATTTTGGATTTATACTCCCTCACCGACCAATGTGGAATGAATTTCTCCGCCCTCCAGCCTGTCTCGCATCGGAACAGATTTTTACGGCGTCAGTCCCGCACCGGCTCCTAAGGTCCCGCACGTGCGCCCCACACCCTGGCAGGCCGCGGCGGATTTTCCCCGCATGAATGAGGGCACTGCTCTTGGCTCGTGACTGCGAATCTATCTATCAGCAGCGCAGCCGCCGACAAGCCGCCCATGACCCCGCATTGTGCCCCACGCCCTGGCAAGGCCGCGGCAGACTTTTCCCCCCCGCATGAAAGATCGCACTAACCTCCTGGCGGAACAATACTCATACGCAGCGCCGACTTCTCCTCATTCCCGCACTGCGCCTCGACAGCGCTGCGAGGCCGGCGGACATTTGACATGTATATGTATGAGCGCGGGACCGGCCCGTCCCCTTACATAAAATCGAGGTCGCAGATTCCGCCTTGGAAACTGCGGTACAACGGCGCCTCTACCCGTCGAGCTCATACATTGTGGCCCAAAAGTCGTATTCTCAACTTGGAGTATGAGACAGTAGGAAGATGTGATTTTTTCACCTCCCTATAGATTAAGACAGACCATGAAGAGGTTCCTCCTCTGCAGTTCTAGTCTTCATCTGTGGTAGACTTATTCCTCATCTTCAACAACACCCCTGAGAGAGAGAAAGCAGATTGGCTGTTAAGAGTAAGTACATCTCTTGAAGTGACATTCATAGGCATCAGTAATTGAGCATTGTATACCAGGTGGCACTGTTTACTGAGGTTAGGTTGCTGCACTGTTTCAGGATCCCCTGCAAGATCCTGAGGAGACCAAAACATTGACCTTAAGGTCCTAAAATTAATGTCAAGAGTTTTCAAGAATAACATTACATCCAATAACAGATCTGAAGCAAGTAGGAGCATTAAGCCAACATAGATTCAACTTGCCAGAATAGTTTCCAGAGAGGTCTCATACGCACTCCATGTTCTGTTCCACGGCTCCAGAAGCATGGCCTTAAATTTTCAGATAGGAATAGTTGAAGATGCTGTGAGTCAGTCTGGGAGTCCACGGATTCGAAGGATAAGTAGGATAAGTTTTTTCATGGTTTTGAAAACACTCCAGTGCCTCAATTGAGAGTTTCATTGGTGTAAATAATGTCCTTGAAAGAATCAATAAAATTAGCATAATACTTAGGATAGCATTGGTATCCATTGCCGACAGTAAGTGACGATGCCCTAGAATCCTTGAAGTTTGTTTTAGATGGTTCCGAGAAGACAATGAGCATCACAGCTTTTATTTGAGATTATCAGTAGGTGTTGGTCCCCTTGATATGCCATGTTCCGAGGAATACCAACTTTCCCGTGAACACCATTAGAACGTTGGACTGTCATACTTTAGAGATGATGAATGAAAAAAGTTGAATAAGACACAAAGACTTGAATGACAATTTGAAAATCGGTGGCAACACAAGAGACTGAGGTCCTGCATTGTTGTGTTGTTGTATGAATCTTGAATGGTTGAGGATCATAAAAACTTGATAATGAGTTCCACAGGTCCCGAATAGTGATGAGTAAAAGTGTCAGACAATCGTTATCAATTCGATAGTTCGATATCGGCAATTTATCATTGAAGATATCCGATATTCGATAACAATAAAGTTCGAATTGAAGGAAACAACACCTGCATCTTACACCCACCAGGGCTGGAGAAGGCGGAATTAACATCCACAACAGTAAACTGGATACGTGCTACATCATAGTCAACACAAATAGGTTATAAAGTTACAGGAAAAAAAGTCACAGACCATCACTAAACCTGTCTTAGTACCACAGCATGACCCTAAAACCTTCATGACCCACATATTAAAAGTAACCGGAAAAAGGAGTCTAACAACTACCATTTTAGTTGAACTCTGTACATTGACTATACCTGTCCTGGACCGCAGTATGACCATTTAAACCAGTTTAGACCCACAGATTAAAAAGTACAGGAAAAGAGTCATTTCAACTCCCCCCCCCCCCCATTTTATTTTAACAGGACATTGGCAATGCCTGTCTTGGACCGCATCATGACCCTCACGACCTGCAAGACCCACAGATTAAAAAGTGCCGGAATAGAGTAGTATTTAAAACCAACATTATATTTGAACAGGACATTACTATGCCATGTTTCTTGACCGCAGCATGACCCTCAAACCTGCATGAACCACAAATTAAAAAGAGCGGAAGAAAGAAGTATTTGAACCACCATTTAGTTGAACTGGACATTAACAATACCTGTCCGAGGACCGCAGTAAAACCCATTAACCTGCATAGAGCCCCAGAATAAAAAATTTCTGGAAAAAGGAGTCTTTTGAACCACCATAATAGAATTGAACATGGACATTGACTAAACCTGTCCTGGGCCCCAGTCATGAGCCCCAAACCGAGCATTACCCCCAGATTAAAAAGTGCCAGAATAAGAGTCTTTGGAACCACATTTTAGTTGAACTGTACATTGTCTATGAGCCATTTCTCAGGACTGCAGCATGACCCTCAAACCTGCATTATCCCACAGAATAAAAAGTGCCGTGAACACAGTATTATTTGCACCACCATTTTAAGTTGAATTGGACATTGACTTTACCTGTCGGGATCGCAGTATGACCATTTAAAAACCTGCAAGACCCACATATTACAAAGTGCCGGAAAAGAAAGGAGTCTTTGAACCACCATTTTTAGATAACTTGGACCTATGACTATGCCTGTACCTGTACCACATTATTACCATGAAACCTGTCTGACCCACAGATTAAAAAGTGCTGGAAAAGGGGACTTTAAACCACCATTTTAGTTTAACTGGACATAGACTCCCCTGTCCGGGCCGCAGCATGCAGGTTGCATTAACCACTGAAGAAAAAGAGGGGTGACTTTTGTTCCTACTGGTTTCACGGGCACCGACCCAGCGAGACAGGTCTGAGGGTCCTGCAATCAAAGATCCAGGGTTTGATTTGTCGCCAGCACTGGAAGGAGCACTTCTCTGTCCTCTATTCCATGCCCTACACCCGTTTTACCGCTTCCACCTGCATTTCGCCCCATGTTCGAAAGAAAAAAATTTAAAAAGGTATGGAATAGTTTTTCACGTCTCTTATTGAAAGACGGCAAATCACGCTTTTCTTAAATCCCTCAAATTTCCACACCCAACTGGATTGAAAATACCGTGAAATGCGGTAGGTGGAAAAACCCGTAAGAAAAAATTCAACAGTGTTCTTCTTCTGTCCCAGGATTTACAATGCCCATTTGACTATGAATTGATAGTTTTCAAAAAAACTATCTAAAGTGCGATCTGCGCCAAATGAGATTCCCAAAGGGCGAAATAAACTATTAAAAAGTTACACGGATAAGTTTTTGCGTTTTTTGCAGCAATGAAAATTGAAAAACAGTTACTAGAACATTTCTGTACCCAAAATTTTAAGTACAAGTTGGTCTTTCAACAAATTGGGCCGCCAAAAAGTGAATTAAAGCTTTTAAAAGTTTTGGATGGGGGGCGTGGCTTGCTGTGAGGAGGAGCATGGTGGAGCTCTGTGGGGGGCCAAATCTTTCAGAGGGGGAAATCATACCAAAACCCATCCAAGGAACCAAGAAGGGGTCCAAAGACTGCCCCTTGCACCCCAGACGGGTGTGCCAATAAAGACTTTTTTGAGCCTTCATGGCTCAACCGGGGAAAATCGGAGTGCAGGGTGCTTATCTGAGGGGCGCCACTTCCCTGCCGGCCGCGACCTAGCTGTAAACATTGGCTCGGCACTAAAGGGGGCAAACCCGGGGGCATCCCTGGGGAATTCTGCAAAGGGAACCAATCACGCTACCATCACAAGACTTTCCCTCACTGTTGTATTCCTGGGGTGGGTGGGGGGGGGAGGGGGTGGGGGGGGCCCCGGGGGGGGGGGGGGCGAGGGAAAAAAGGGGGGGTGGCAGTTTCCAACACCCCCGAGGGGGAGGAGGCTGGGCTCCAATCGAGCTTTTAATACAGAAACTGCCTGGGGGCAGAGAATCAGCGTACTTGTTCTGTAAGTGGGAGAGAGGGCACATATGGCGAGGCTTCACCCCTGATGGGGAAACTCCTCACCCATGACACAGATGGAGGGACTTGGGGGAGATTGAACCCCCTAGGGGGGAAGGACTTTGGGCTGTATGCCCTATTCTAAAATACCAGGTTTTGGGCATGTGGTAGTGGAGGGGAGGGGCCTGGTGCCCCCCCCTTTTTATGTACATCACTCTGAGGCCCCCTTGTTCATATGGCACCTGCTGAATGGATTTAAAAACCCCCTGGGGGTCCTCATGTCCCCCAACCATGTAAGCGGACCCCGGGCCGCCTCAGGAGATGTTTCCCGACCCACTTTGGAGGATCGTTCCCCTGGATGTGGGTTTCAGGCTTCCTGGGCCCCGCATATGTGTCCCCGACAGCCCCCAGATGTGGGTTTTCCGCCCAGCTCCAATGTCTCTGTGGGGTCCGGCATCCCAAGTGTTCCAAGATGATACGGTCCAAACGATACGGCACCTCTCCCCGAAGTTACCCCTGTTCACAAAAAAAGAGAGTCCTAACAAAATTTAGGGGGCCCCCAGGTTAAGGTCCCAACCTTTTACCAACAAAAAAGACATGTCGGCAATGGCAGCTGATATCAAACTTCATGGGAGGGAGCTGGGGGAGGTCAAGGCTGAAGTCTCCACCAAACCCAAACCCGAGTGAAATTTTGAAACCCCCTGCCTCGTTCAAAAAACTATTTAGATCTGCAAAAAGGCGTTAGGTCTCAACAAAAACCCCCATAAGCACCTGGTTGACCAGTTTGCGATTTGGAGAATAGGAATGGAGGAAAAAATGTTTGAGTTAGAGGCCTCCCCGGCTGTCAAACCACAGGACTTGTCCTATCATGAGTAAGCTTTTTAATATGCTTTGGGAAAAGGTCCGATTCTCATGTGAGATTTACAGAGCGCTTGAGTCTTTGTCCTATGAGTAAGATACCAACAAGCCTGTGAGTAAAATGTAGACTTTATTATTACGCTAAAGAAGGAGGAAATAAAGCGAAGGGGAGACTAACCCCCCAAATATTCTTTTTGAAGGGGCCAAACTAGCTTTGTTCCCGATTTTTCAAGAGCACACTTTTGACTTCGCTTGGGTCTGAAACCCTCCTATCTCTTCTGCAAAATAGGCAGATTGGTATCGTGGGATACCCTTTGCCCCTTTATGTCAGGGGAAGAGGGCACGGGAATTTAGGCTGGGGGGGGACCTCCCCGGGCTTCCCTTTGGTCTGAAGCTGACTATGGTTGATATCCCTGATTGGGACTCCGGATTCCAACATTTTCCCCGACAGCTGCTGTGACCCGCACCCTCCCCCGCCCGACAAAATTTGGATTGTTGGGACCCCGAAAGAGCAGGGCTATCGAGGGGCGCAGAGGGGCTGGTTTCACGATAGAAGGGTGGATGGGTTGTGAAAAGCAGTTGTTCCCTAGCCACAAAAGATAACCCCGAATTTTTTTCTGAGTAGCAGCCTGTGAAATGATTTTCATGTTCGTTGTTTTTTACTGATGCTCTTCTGGTATTTTCTTGGACCCTGCTGTGGGGAATTTAAAGATATTATTTGGGTGTCTTTGGACGCTATGGGGTTATTGTGGTTTCCGAAATATTAGATTAATGGGGGGTCCAACGGATACCTGCACTCTCTGATGCATTGTTATTGTTGAAATGTTTCAGTTTTATAATAGGCCCCCCGAGTGCCTGTCAGAAATTTGTTTACTGTACCGGTTCAACTCTATTTTAGAAAGGGAGGGCCCTATCCTCCCACCCCAATAGGTTGTTTACGGACCTGTGTGTCGTTCTTTGCAATTAGAAATTCTGCAAATTCTAGTTTTTTTGGGGCCTGTGTACGCATCGGCTTATTTCAAGTAGTCTTTTTTCAATTTTTAGTGTTCTATTTTTACCTCCTTTTTTGACACGAAAAAGTGCAAAATTTTTACCCTTGTATCGTTGATTTTCAATAATTCCTCACAACGGCATTTAAAAAAATTTTCCCCCAATTTTAAAGGGGTTTTAAATACCCCCAGAAAAGGGAGATCCAAATTTTATAGTATGATAAGCGAAAACCCTATTTTTTTGTCCGGAGACTATTTGTAGTGGGTCACCTTAAATCCTCCAAATAAATATTTTCCCTCTTGGTGTTGCAGTGAAACCCCGTTTCTAAAAACAAAGCGTACCCTTTTTCTTTTCTTAAAGACCTCCCGACCCATTTTGAATTTAAGGAACCAGATGCCCTACCTTTTTGTTAACTGCAATATTGGGCAGGTCTTTTACTCCTTACAACTTTATGTTAATCAAGGTCAGCTTCCTTTCCCTACACAGGGGTATTAGAGGAAATTAAAAACAATTTGCGCGGGGTTTAAAAATTATCTTTTGCGGGATTTTAATAGGCTTTACAGCCATTTTAAAAGTTACCTCAAAGGGGCACCCCTCCCCTCTGCCATCACAAAATAAACAAAAATTAAGGCTTCTGCACGATATGAGTTGATGTGTGGGACTTACTACCCAAATGTGCGGGGATTACACATTTTATTGCACCCCCGGGGAGGTTTAGTAAAATAGACTATGTTTTCCCCATGTTCTTTTGCCTGAGGCCAAACCCGAGCATTGGTATTATTACTTTCCGGATCATCCCCCCATTCAGTGATTTTATATTCCACATGTTTTGCCAAAAAAATTTAGTTTGGAACCTAATAATCGCAACTTCATGCCCCTTTGTGCATGCCCCTGTCCCAAAGCCATTAAACTTTTAATAGCCTCACTCTTCCGATCCTTATCACCCCCAAATAAAGTGGGAATTCTGAAGTGTGTCTTCGAAGAGTTTTTTGGCCCCAAATTATCTGACTCGGGATTTGGGCCTCTTGAAAACGAAGCAGGGTCATCAATTGGGGACAAGAAAAAGGCCAGGTTTGGCAAATATGTGCGGGAAAAAAAAATGTTTGGGGGGCAATAGGCGGGTAGGATGTGGCCAGATCCCTCCGAGATAAAATAGCCCTCTATTTGTACCCTCATAAAAAAACCAAAGCGGCAAAACAAGTTCCACACACGGGAATTCTGGATGAATTTTTAACATTTACCGGGAATTGTATAATTCCCCCCCCCAGGCCATGCCCGGAGTATTGATTTTGATGTGAAACCCTTGAAGGTCTTCATGGGACTGGCGCCTGCACCCGAATAGATGGGATCATTTGGGGCCCCTTGAGGCTCCTTTTTTCGTGCAAGAGGGGGGGTCAGGCCATTTATTCTCTGCCAGCTGGAAAGGCCCAGGCCCGACGACCTTAAAGGCAAATTTTATAAGTTTTAAACCTAGCTAGCAGATCCCCCCTGACATCATTTAACTCGTTATGGGAACCCAACCATTCCCTCCTCCTTCACGCAGGCCCCCCCATCACGGGATCCCCAAGCCCGGGAAAGGGGGCCCAATGTTGGCGCAAGCTCAGGCCCCATCGGGGTTTCTGAACCTGATGCCCAAAAAATACCCAAGTTATTGCCATAGACTTTAAAAACCATCTTGGGGAAAACCTTTACATATAACCCAAAGGGGCTTTTCCGGGGAGGGAGGCAAGGATAAACCCCGAAGACCTTTTCTTGATTAGTCATCGAAGATCCCAGAAACCCCCCTTAGTCTGTCCTTTATGCTGAGAAAGGGGTTTGACAGGGTAGGGGGTTTAAAATTTTTTGGAGTCGGCCCTGTCAAAAAGGGAAGACCCCATCATGCTTAGGAATTATGGGGATTTTATGAGCCCCCTCGGAAAGATTAGGTTCCCAAAAGGTGCCCCGTCCAAACCCCCTTTTACATTCCAACGGGACAAGACAAGGGGCCCCGTCCCCACTTGTTGTGCTGGTCATGGGGGGTGTTTGATGTGAGCCCCACAAGCGGATCAGGAGATCGGGGTGCAGGTTGGGGAGACAGTACAAAAATGCCCCCCGGGTTTTTTCTGATGACCTTTTGCTGTTGTTGCAAACCGGGGGAAAAATTCTTCTCCCGCTCTGATGGGCCGTTGGGCAAATTTTGGGCAGGTTTAAACAATTTTTAAAGTGAACTGGTCCCAAAAGGTAGGCTAAATGTTTTTATGGACAGGGATAAAAAAGCTGTTTGAGAGGGGAGGTTCACGTTCAAGTGGGTCAGATCATTTTTCGTATTTAGGGGTTCAGATTTCGAAGAACTTAAATAACAACTTTCACCCGAACTTTTTCCTTCTCATTCAAACTATTTAAAGCTCCGGGCCAAAAAGGGGGCCGGAAGGAATTTTCCCTGGATGGGGCCGTTCAATATTTTTAAGTGAATGTCCTCCCTGGTTTTTACTTGTCCGACTCTTTCCAGTGGCCCTCCCCAATAGCCTTTTTGGACCTAAAAGATGTTTTGTAATTTGTTTTGGGAATGCGGACCGAGGATTGCTAGAGATTACTAATCAGGGATAAGGGTGAAGGGGGGCTTTCCCTTCCAGACCTGAAATCATACTATGTAGAAAAGATTGCTTCGGGTTCTGGATGGTTTCCTGCTAATCCTCAAAGTCATGGGGGCGCTTGAGGAGTAATTATTGGTCCCCTATCTCCTCTGCCGGATACTGCCCCACCTTAGGGCTTTTAAAGGGGGTTTTTTTACCCCCTTTTTCACGGGTCCACCCGTTGCTTTTAAAAAAAATGGGTTCAGTACAAGTATTGCCCCTGGGGGACCGCTAGTGCCAATTAAAGGTAACCCCCAAATGCAAATTTTCCCCTCTTGTCTCCTAATCAAAACAACATTTTGGGGGCGACTCCAAACAATTGGCAACTTCACCCGGAAGCCATATTCAAAACCCTATAGCGAGGGAGTTGGCGACCGAATCAAAAATCCGAATGTGTGGTTTAAAAATATGCAGCTTTAAAATTTTTTTGACATAATTGGGTTAAGTTAGAATTGGTAGGAACCCCCTATAATTCGAGGCCCTGTGTATTTAGCAGCAGCCCTGGCACGCTATCTCAGTTTATATATAACAGTCTTAGACTTTTTCTCATCTAGCCCTGTATCCGAGAATTGGGAGAAAAAAATTAGGTTCACCTGACGGGGAGGTTGGGTTAAGACATGTCCCCTAGCACAAAGACCTCAATTTTGGTCGTATTCAGGCTGAATTAAAAAAATTCTTAAGGGGGGTACCGAGTCCCAACCTTATTAAACACTGTCCCCAACGGTCCGGGCCCAGTGCGGGAGATGTGGAAGGAGATAGGCCCATGTCGCACATTTGGGGGGGGCCGCGGGAAAAAATCATTTTTGGAGAAAGGTTATTGAGGTGATCAAAAAACACGGCTTTTGGTTAAAAAAGCCCCAGGGTTTCCTCCTCTCCATTTACCAAACCCTATGCGGATCTAAAGGGTGGGCTTTTGTTTCTCTTTGGGGGCAGAAAGATTGTTAATCCCCAGAAATTGGAGAACCTCTTGTTCCCCATAACTGAATGGATAAAAAAATTTTTTTCCGCATCAAAGAATGGAGGAATGAGAGCTGAAAACAAATTTTTTGCTGGAAAGATTTTTAGGACATGGAGTGAGGATGATCTTTTGGAGTCACTGATATGGGCCCCCCAATTAAATTTATGTTTTAGGATCAGTTTACCCTGTTTCCTTTCCCCTTTTCCTGTTTTCAGTCACGGGATCGAGTCTCTCTTTTAATGATTAATGTGCCGAAAAAGTTTGAGTTATTTGATCTACGTTTGTGTTTTTTCTTCCCTTTCAATGATATGGTTTTTTACCCTTGACATTAGCAGACCCCCATTTTTCTATGTTTGTGGCCTGCCGTTTTCCCGTTGGGGTGTAGTAGATGGTTTGAGAGCGGTGCGACGGGGAGTGGTAGGAAAATTCTTCGGAGTATTTGGGGGAAAAAACTTGAGGTCAGACAACACGGGGTTTTTCTCGCTGCTTATTATTTGTCTGTAAAATATGGAAAGGAATTTTTTGTTTACAAAATGTTTTGTAGGGTAACTGTGATTTTGTTTTTTAATTCAAAAATTTTTAAAGAGAAAAAAAAAATTTTTGGATAACAAAAAGGGGGTTTTTTTCTCCAATGAAATACACCAAAGTTACTAGAAAATTTTGTATTCAAATTTAAATAAAAGGTGGTCTTTGAACAAAACTGGGGCCCCCCAAATGAAATTTCGTTTTTGTTATACGGGAAAAAAAAAGGGGGGTTTTTGAAACCAATGAATAACCCCCAAAATTACTGAAAATTTCTGTATTCAATTTTTAATATGAGGGGGCTCTTTGAAAAAAAATGGGTGACAAATGAAAAAACAGCTATTTAAAAGTTATGGATAAAAAAGTGGTTTTTGAACCCCTGAAAAAACACCAACAGTTCTAGAAAATTTTTGTATTCAAATTAAGTACCCAAAGGTTTTCTTTAAAAAAAAAAAAAGGGTGCACAAAAAAATAAAGGTCAATTTACCCCAGGGCGAGGTGTGTGGGCCAAAAAAGTGGTAAAAAAATGCCATTTCAAGCAGGTTCAAGCAGGTCTGGGCTGCACAAAATTCACCCCCCTTTCCCAAACCGGCCCGTCTGTTGTCCATCTGTTCCCCCTCCCCCCCCCCTCGCGGCTTGAGTGCTAGTGCTTTTTAACCCCCCACCGAATTTTCCCTACTCCCCTACGGGGATGTCGGGTAGAGGGTTCCGAAAAATTTACGTAGAGTACGCAAGGGGATCTTGCGCGCTCAAGGCGGAGGCGCAAAAATTGCGGCATGGAACCAGCGGTTTTTACCACTGGCATATGCCCCATCCTCCCCGGGCCCAGTGAGCCCCCGGCCCCCGGGGGGATTTAAAAAACCCCCATGTCGCAAAAATGTGGACTCAACATGATGCCCGGGGGAGCAGGAGTGAGCTCCTGTGCCCCCGATCCCGGGGGCCAGTAAAGGGGTCGGACGGAAGATATCCTACCAGACAGCCGGAGCTGATGAGAGCATCTGGGTTTTCAGTGGTCCGGCCCACAAGAGTGGGCAGCGGACGACAGTTGCCTGGAGACCAGCAAAAGCTATAAGCTGTGTGTGACTTATTTCTAAAACGATTTGAGATGTTATTTCATTCCACCCCGGGGAAAAATGTAATAAGTGTGAAAAAAATAAAAAAAAGTGTAAAAAAGTAAAACACAAACACAAAAAATAAAATAAAAACACGTCATCGCCCCTTTCCCTTTAAAACGCCAATCGCCCCAAAAAAAATCAAAAAAAAAAAGTACCCATATTTGGTATGCAGGTGCGTAGCGACCCCCCCTTAAATCTGAAATTTTTAAATTAACCGGTACGGTGAACGCTGTAAAAAAAAAAAAAAAAAAAGTCACGAATTGCGGTTTTTGTTCATCCGCAGCACATAAAATGGAGTAAAAAGTCATCAAAAAAATAATCAAATCAAAGTAATGCAATTAAAAGTCAGTTTATCCTGCAAAAAAAAAAGCCTTACACAGCTCGTATAGGAAAAAAATTAAAAAAAGTTTCTCATTGAAGTAGCGATGCATAAATTTGTTTTTTCACAATAAAAAAAACTTTTTTTTTTAAAAAAATTGTGCTTTCAAATAAAAAAAAAATACCCAAAAAAATTTGGGTATCACCAAATCGTCTCCAAACCCCAGAGTAAAAAATAATTGTACAATACTGACGGTTCGCTATTTAAAAAAAAAAAATAAAAAAACTGTAGGATTTTCGATTTTTTCACCCCGCCTTTCCCAAAAAAAAGATTTAAAAAGCGTCATAAAATCTTCCCCCAAAAAAGTTACCAATAAAAATGTAAATTATCGCAAAAAAAAGTCCCAAACGTATAAAACGAAAAATTTAAAAAAATTTGGTCTAGACTGCAGCGTGCAAAAAAAAATGTTTTCCCCTTAAATAAAAATTTTTTATTTTGGTTTTAAAAGCGTAAACTTAAAAAAATATTTTAAAAATGTGGGATCGCTGTTCATTTCACCGCGGTAAAAACCTGTAATCGCCCGTAACCCGGTAAAAAAAAAAAAAAAAATTGGATTGTGTATTTTGGACAAAATTTCCAAAAACCCTTTAAAAATGACAAAGACCTGCCCCGGGGTGGACCCAATAAAACCTCAACCCATAT
>JAODAL010011144.1:0-101390 GCA_025379985.1 Phyllomedusa bahiana | reverse complement strand
GGCCCCATCACTTTTCTGAGGTCAGGTAAAGCTCTGATTTTGTCCTGTGGCTGAACATTTATGGGATCTTGGTGCTGTTATTATTGGGGCTCTGTTTTTGGAGATCGGGAAAAATTTTATTAGTCCTGGGGGGGGGAAATTTTTTGGAGGCTCTTAGTTGATATTTTTGGGGGACCATCATGTTTGGGCATCGGTGTGGCTGAAATTTTGGGGACTCTTGGGTCACTTTTTGGTGGCACCATATTTTTTGGGGGGCATTGTGTGCTGGATGTCTAAACTGTGGCTAAACCTTTTGGGGAAATTTGTTGTCATTTGGGGGCCATCATTTTGGGGGCAAGAACATGGTATTGCCCGTGGCTGGCACCTTTTGGCGCCCAGGGGCCATACTGTGAGGGCACTGGTGGTTATAATGATAGGGGCACTATGAAATCTGAAAAAAGGTCAAACATGTGACATTATGCCTCATTTTCATGACTGGGTTGTGTTTTTTCCGCGGCTGTAGGGTATGATAACGCGATGTTAGAAATTCTTGGGGGGATTCAAAGGCACAGAAAAATTTACTTTTTCAGTCTTCCCTTTTCCCCGCCCCCAGATGCACCATTAGTATTTGGTCTTCGGTAAAATGGCGGCCGCCACAATCTGGAGACACATCCGCTGATTCATTCTCCAAAACGTTTACACTCTATCGGCGCCAGTTCTTCATACACATTCCAGGCAGTGACGTCACTTCCGCACAGTGTGGGTGTCTCCGGCCTAGGGATGAGGCTGATGCTGTGAACGGTGCTAGGGTCGGCCCGGGGCCGGGAGCTGTTGCTACTGGGGGCCGAGGTGAGGAGCGGGGGCCTAGGCCTCAGCTGAACGGTATACTTTGTGTTTTATCTTCTTGTATTGCTACATTATATGTACTTTGTATATATATCTGCCATACTATATAGACTATTCAGTGTTATTATCTGTCTATTACACTATGATGTCACTGCCTGCAGCAATATGATGTCATCAGTGCCACGCCATGGCAGCCCATAGCGATATGTCAACGCCAAAATGGCCGCCCAGAGCCGCTGTCTTTTGTGGTCAATAATCGTGTTGTATCTGGTGCTGGGTCGTGTGAGTGAAAATTTCAGTTGCGTTTTGTGGTAGCGTCGTCCTCAGAGCGGGAACCCGACTGTATTCCTACTAATTTTACTATTAAAAGGTTTGTAGGTACAAGTGACGTCGTAAAAACCGGCCTGAAATCCGTGCTAACATTTAAGTAAATTTCTCCGTCCATTTCGGTGAAAAATTTTCAGCGCGGATTTTACACCCTTGCGGATTTTCATTGCAGATTCCATTCACTGCAGCAGCCGTCGGAAGCAAAGAATTTGAGGCAAATTTATTTTTCATTCTGCCAATACTTTTGGTTTCAGCCATTTTCTTTTTCTTTTTTCCCCTCTTCACCTTCCACGGCTGCTTTACTTTTTCCGTTGACACTTTTCTGTCACTAGTGCATGTTTTTGTGTGCAAGACGAGTTGTATTTTTTTTTCCTTTAAGGGTATGTTCACACGGTGTATTGCCGCGCATCCCCTGCGCCCCACAATACGCCATGTGTTCTGGGTGCTCGCGAGGATCAGCACGTACTCCCGAGGCAAGGAGGTGGGGGGGGGGGGGGGGGGCGGCAAAACACCGGCCCCAAAGACATGCATTGTTCGCGGTGCATAATCCACGCAAACAATTGACATGACACTTATATCCCCGCGCATACAGTACGATCGTATTGTACGCACAGGGGGATGAGGCGTAATCCATAGCTCTCTGATTGCCGTATTTGCGGCAAGATACGTGGCGAAATGAGCGCCAAAATAAGGTGTGTGAACTTGGCCTAATAAGCGCGGATTTTGGACGTGGATTTGATGCAGACTTTCAGCCTCCTGTACACTATGGTGTGCGGTGAGGAATCGACACTGAATCAGCCTCAAAAATGAACATCAACAGAATGATTCCGGGACTTGTTTAGGAGAAAAGTTCAGATTCCACCTCTGAGACCCGCACCTGTCAGACATTGATCTGATGATGGCAAATCCTAGCAATTTGCCATCATTGGCTAAAGTAGGAATCGCCCTTTAAGGAAAGAAAGAGACTTCTCCTGGTTTCAAATCTGTTTTTGTCTTTAAAAACCTGAACCCAGCTTTAGGATTATTTTATGCACTGGATAAACACAGTAATGTTCTCATTCATTGACAACAAGCGGAGATCTTCTGAATTTTTGATTTAAAATTTTTTTTTTAAATGTTTTTGAACACTTTTTGTTGCTCTAAAGTTTGATCTACAGTGTGTAAAATCTGGAAGACCCCCTTAAGGTGTGCTATCCCTTTAATTTTTTTTTTTTGGACACTTTTTGTTCTGCTCAAGTTTGATGTACAGTGCATAAAAACTGGAAGACCCCTTTAAGGTGTGCTATCCCTTTAATATTTTTTTTTTCTTATCAGTCTTGGCCCTGATGTGACATGAGATTACACTGACTGTTGCTTCATCATCTGACTGTTGTGTGTTTCCGTCCCGGCAGCCGCGTGGGATCAGGGAAGGAGGGTCCAGTATGTGCGCCTCGGTCAAGTACAACACACGGGGTCCCGTCCTGATCCCCAGAATGAAGTCTAAGCACCGAGTCTACTACATCGCGCTGTTCTCCGTGGTGCTCCTGGGCCTCATCGCCACGGGCATGTTCCAGTTCTGGCCTCACAGCATCGAACCCTCCGGTGACTGGACGGTGGAGAAGCGCAGCGTGCACGACGTGCCGGCCGTCAGGCTGTCGCCCAGCAGCCCGCTGCCCGAGAGGGGCGACCTGAGCTGCCGCATGCACACCTGCTTCGACGTGTACCGCTGCGGCTTCAACCCTAAGAACAAGGTCAAGGTTTACATCTACCCCCTGAAGAAGTACACGGATGAGTACGGGGGCGCGGTGGGCGGCACCATCTCCCGGGAATACAACGAGCTGCTGACCGCCGTGTCCGAGAGCGACTTCTACACCGACGACGTCACCAGAGCGTGCCTCTTCCTGCCGTCCGTGGATGTGCTGAATCAGAACAACCTGCGGATTAAGGAGACGGCGCAGGCCCTGGCCAAACTACAGAGGTAGGGGGGCAAAATCTCGCTGGGGGCGGGGCCCCGGTGCGTCCATGGGAGCTCATTGCATACAGATGAGGATTTATGACACCCGCTTGTCCCTTAGGATAATGGAGAGCTCCCAGATATCCAGGGTGACCATACTGCCTTTTTGGCTGATTTGGGAGGTTTTCCCTCTATGATGTGTTATAGGTTTATGACCAGGAGTCGTCCCTTTTAAGGGGTTGTCCAACTCCCCTTTTTTAAGTGAGGGTTTCCTGCTGCACCTATACAAAAATAAAAACCTCATACTCGCCTCTGCAACCAACCTACGTTCCAACAAAGCCTCTGATTGGCTGCAGAGGTCACATGTGTCTGCCCGGTGTCACTGCCGACTGCTGCAGCCAATCGGGGGCTGGGCTTGCGCGCACGCCGACTGCTGGGGAAACAACAGAAGATCCAACAAGAGGACTAGAGGACGCATCGCCGGAATGTAGATCGGAATAGAGGCGGCATGTTTTATTCTCTTACAGGCGCAGCAGCATAATACGGATGGTGGGCAACCCCTATAAAAGTGAGTTCCCACCATGCGTATTAAGGACGTAGTAATTGAAAATGGCATCAAAGTCTGAGAGGTGTGAGCGCCACCTCTGGGACCCACAGCTATCTCAGAAACGGGCCCCCAAAAGTGGTGGCTCAAAATGGAGTGCAGGTCCCACTTGCGCATGGCTTTCCATCCTGTTCTATGGGAGTTCCCGGGACAGGGGAGCGCCGTGTTCTCTCCATTCTGTTCTATGGGAGTTCCCGGGACAGGGGAGCGCCGTCTTCTCCATTCTGTTCTATGGGAGTTCCCGGGACAGGGGAGCGCCGTCTTCTCCATTCTGTTCTATGGGAGTTCCCGGGACAGGGGAGCGCCGTGTTCTCTCCATTCTGTTCTATGGGAGTTCCCGGGACAGGGGAGTGGAATGTTCAGCTGTAACCCCATAGAACAGAATGGAGAGTCGTTTGGAAATGAGACCGGATCTCATTTGTGAGCCGACACTTTTGGCGGACCTTTCCAAAAAACCCGGTCAAAGTGATTATAGGTATTTTTTTTTTAAATGCGTTTCTGCTACCCATGGATACATGAAAATTTTAGGTTCATAGTGCACATTTTTGATCAAAATTGCGAGAGCCCTTGCTGGAGAGAGATGTTCTGCAGAGGGATGATGTATATGAACTCCACAATCCTCACTGCTACTGATAATCACTACTTTATACATATACATTACATAACTGCATCTCCGAGACCCCCAGGACCAGCAGCGTCTGTACAGAAAGTGACCTGTTTCATGTTATTCCCTTGTAGATGGGACCGAGGTACAAACCACCTGTTGTTTAACATGCTGCCCGGAGGCCCCCCAGATTACAACACGGCTCTGGATGTTCCCCGGGACAGGTAAGAAACCGATAGATTGAGTCCAAATGGGGTTAAAGGAACATTTACATCAGAAGGAGGATTTTCGATAAAACATTTTTATTTTAAATTTTTGGCCTTATTTTTTTTTATTTTATTTTAAAATGAAATGGAAAATTTTGCCCTTTTCTAGCTGTGATCACTAAATAGATAAAACTTCTGAGTGACTGGGCAGACTAATCTCACTTTACTGCAGCTGCTGCTGATCACCGTGGACTCATTACAAATAGTAGGTAATGACATAATGCTCGCTCTGTGGTTTTCCGGACAGGGATAGATAAGATTAGGGCACTGACCAGAGCAATACGTGGAAGGGTAATGGAGTAATCTTTTTCTGCCCCCTGGATACGGGTTTCTTCACACTTATTCGGTCCTACTGATAACGCACCTCTCGGGCCATTGCTGGCCTCGTGGGAGAACAGTCGAGCAATCCTCTTAGTGCTGCGCTATCAGAGCTGACAGAGGGGAAGTCACAGGCAAAAGCTGGGAAGTCATGTACATAGGGGAACTTTAAAAAAATGATATAATAATATAATTATATATATATATATATATATATAGATAAATATATATATATTTATATTATATATAATAAAATACGAACACCCAATTTATAAAAAAAAAATACATATAATAGTCGCATAAATTTTTTTTTTGATGGTATTGTCCCTTTGAGAATGTTCACCGTGAGTTTGGCGCAGTTCTCCCTCATTCCGCAAACACTTATGTGTTATAAGTAGATTTTGCTGCAGATTTTATCCCTAGACATTGAACGAGTGAGGTCTGCCATGAAAATCTGGGACATTTCTGCAACAGAAGGACTTGGGATGAATTCATATGCGCCGTGGGAAACGTTTGCTTTACAGTTAGAAAAGGGGCACTCCCCTCAGAAAGGGGTATCTTTGTTAAAATCATATATTTTTTTTTTTTTTGCAAATTTTTGACAGTGTTTAAACAGTGGGAAAAGTAAGTATTTGATACACTGGCGATTTTTCAAGTTTTCCCACCTACAAATAATGGAGAGATCTGTAATTTTTATCACTTCAAGTGTGAGAGACAGAATCTAAAAAAAAAAAAAAAAAAAAAACCCCACAAAATCTAATTTCTGTAATTTTTAAATAATGAATTAGCATTTTTAGCGCATGAAATAAGTATTTGGTAAACGACCGCCCAGCAAGCATTCTGGTCCTTACAGACCTATTCGTTTTTCTTTAAAAAGTCCTACTCTGCTCTCATTACCTGTATTAATTGCACCTGTTTAAACTTATGTGTATAAAAGACCCCTGTCCACACACTCACACTCCAACCTCTCCACCATGGCCAAGGCAAAGGAGCTGTATAAGGACACCAGGGACAAAATTGTAGCCCTGCACAAGGCTGGGATGGGCTACAGAACAATAGGCAGCAGCTTGGGGAGAAGGCGACAACTGTTGGTGCAATTATTAGAAGATGGAAGAAACACAAGGTGACTGTCAGTCTTCCTGGGTCTGGGGCTCCTGCAAGATCTCACCTCGTGGGGTAAGGATGATTCTGAGAAAGGTCAGGAATCAGCCCAGAACTACACGGGAGGAGCTGGTCAATGACCTGAAGAGAGCTGGGACCACAGTCTCACAGATTACTGATAGTAACACACTGTATTATCATGGATTAAAATCCTGCTGGGCACACAAGGTCCCCCTGCTCACACCAGCACATGTCCAATCCCGTTTGAAGTTCACCAGTGACCATCTGGATGATCCAGAGGAGGCGGGAGAAGGTCTTGTGGTCAGATGAGACCAAAATAAAACTTTTTGGTATCCACTCCACGTGCTGTGTTTGGAGGAAGAAGGAGGATGAGGACAACCCCAGGAACGCTGTCCCAACTGTGAAGCATGGAGCGGAGGGACTTTATACTGGGGGAAGGGGGGCTTTCTGCAAAGGGGACAGGACGACTGCACCGTATTGAAGGGAGGAAGGATGGGGCCATGTATCGCCAGATATTGGCCAATATACTCCTTCCCTCAGTAAGAGGATTGAAGATGGGTCGTGGCTGAGTCTTCCAGCAGGACAATGACCCGAAACACACAGCCAGGGCAACTAAAGAGCGGCTCTGTAAGAAGCATTTCAAGGTCCTGGAGTGGCCGAGCCAGTCTCCAATGGAACCCAATGGAAAATCTTTGAAGGGAGCTGAAACTTGATGTAGCACACAGAGAGCCCCGAAACCTGAAAGATCTGGAGCAGATCTGTACAGAGGAGGGGGCCAAAATCCCTACTGCAATGAGTGCAAACCTGGTCAAGAAACGTCTGACCTCAGTAGTTGCAAGTAAAGGTTTCTGTACCAAATACTAAGTTCTGTTTTTCTATTGTATCAAATACTTATTTCATGTGATAAAATGCAAATTAATTATTTAAAACTCCTGCAATGTGATTTTTCTGGATTTCTTTTTACATTCTGTCTCTCACATTTGAAGTAAACCTGTGATCGCAATTACAGACCTCTCCATTCCTTGTAGATGGGAAAACTATATATACGTGTGTGTGTGTGTGTGTGTGTGTGTGTGTGTGTGTGTGTATATCATTCCCCGCCCACCTGAGGTTAGCCCTGCCCTCCTCAACTGATAAACCTATTACTTTAAATAGATAGAAACGTGCATGGTTCACGACACTGGGTACAGTTGCTCAAAACTTGGTTATGTATATTGATGTTTGCACCATCATTCTTCTCAATAAAAAACATTGTTTAAAAAAAAAACGAAAAAAAAAAACGTGCTTATCTGCCAGGTAGGCGGGGCTAGTCTTGGGTGGGCGGGGCTAACACCTGCTCATGAATAAGATTTGAGCATTAAATGCACTAAAACTCCAGCATCTTATAGAATAAGGGACACAGCGCCGGGAACAGCAGGTCTGACACTGGCTTGTGCTGCCCTCAGCATCTTACAGAATAAGGGACACAGCGCCGGGAACAGCAGGTCTGACACTGGCTTGTGCTGCCCTCAGCAATAGGGGCATAACAACCTATGTGACAGGTTCCCTTTAAGGGTACATTCACATGTGTCAGATCTGAGCGGATTTTGGTGCAGATTAGTTGCAGACCTATTGTGGATTTTTCTACATTGTTTTCAATGGCAGAAGGAAAAATTAGACATAAGCTCAGATTTTTTTTCATTGCAGTCTACGATTACAATTGGATTTTTGCGGATTCTAAATACCGAATCTGCTTTAAAATCCGACTGTACACCAGTCCTGTGGAGACATAGCCTTAAGGTGTATTCACACGGCAGATTTTTCAGCGCCCAAATCAGCTTCAAGTTCTCGACGAGGATTTGACAAGGTTTTTTCCCACATGGTTTCTGACGTGACTTTTCAGCACTGTTTTCTTTCTGTAACACCCATACAGATTATTTGCCAGGGCGTGAATCCGTGTCGGAAATGCGCCACTTGAAGTTTTGAAGTTGTTCATTGACTCCTATGGGCATTTACTTTTGCAAAACGTCTCAAGAATTGACGTCGCTTATTTTTCAGCGAGTAAGACGTGCGTAAAAACAGTTTTAACTGAGGTCATTTTTTTTTTTTTTATAAATTTCTGTGCAATTTCAGGGATAGGCATCCTGGACTATGATGTCACATCTGTGCAGTGATGTCACCAGGTGTAAGCACTGACCACAGCATACCGTGACATCTGTGCAGCCATGTGACCTCTGCTCGGTGATTTTGGGTGTATTCCCCCAGGGGTTTCACGTCTTATCCTTACAGTCATGTGACTCCTGCTTGGTGATGTCATCAGGTGTCGGCATTAGCCGCAGTACTCGTTACAGGGACTCATCGGTCTTATTTTCTTCATAGAGCGGTGTTGGCTGGTGGAGGATTCTCAACATGGACGTACCGTCAGGGATATGACGTCAGTATTCCAGTATACAGTCCACTCTCTGAAGTGAACCTACCTGAGCGCTCACCTGGGTAAGAAGTAATGCCGGCGGGTCTTTTTATATTGTATGTATATACAGTGCTCACAAAAGTTAGGGACATTTTGGCTTTTGAAATTTCAGAGTGAACATAAAATTTCGTAATTTTTTTTTTAAATGAGCCGATCACCCCCCCTTTTAGATGCAAATGTCCAGCTGTTCAGGGTCTCGGTACTTTTTGCACAACTTTCTGATCTCTAACAAGGAGCTAAATGGCAAAATTCCCAACAGGTGTTTGATCCCTGAATCGCCCAATTAATTTAGGGGATCAGTTAGAATTGGGATTTAAACCGTCCTCCTCATCCTGCTGTTCACATCATGAGACCAAGACAACACCTTAAAATTGATCAGCAGGACCTTGCTATTGCCAGGTTTCAAGTAGGATGTTCTCAGACGGAAGTGGCCACTGAGCTTAGAGTGTCACAGAGTGTCATCTGCAGGTTGTATCAGATACAGAGAGACTGGAAGTGTCACAGAAAGGTAAGGAAGTGGACGTCCTTTATCTCCATCACACACTGATGACGCTTCATTGTAACCAATGCCCTGCGGAGCCGGATGATGATGCTGCACATCTCCAGGCAGGTTTAAGGGAGGTGAGAGGCGACAAGTGTCAGGTCAGACCATTCATAACTGTTTACATAAGCACAGTCTGCGTGCTAGATGACCTGTGCAGGTACCTGACCCGGCTGATGCCCAGCGCTCTCCATGACGTCTCCAGCATCGTTGGCGCCATTATTTCTGCTCAGACTGAATTGACTTTCATCACTGAGCAGCTCTGAGGAGCCCTGGTCCCTCATCCAGTGTAGATGCTCCCTGGTCCTGACGCTGATACCTGTGCCTGGTGGAGTGGACAGGTCGTCTAACTCGCAGACCATGCTAATGTAAATGGTTACAAATGATCTGACCTGACACTTGTCGCCTCTCACCTCCTTTAAACATCCCTGGAGTTGTGCGGCATTCATCATCCGGCTCCGCAGGGCATCGGTTACAATGAAGCGCTCATCAGTCTATGATGGAGCCAAAGGAAGTCCACTTCTTTGCCTTTCTGTGACCCTTCCAGTCTCTGTATCCCTGATACAACCTGCTGATGACACTCTGTGACACTCTAAGCTCAGTGGCCACTTCCGTTTGAGAGCGTCCTGCTTGAAGCCTGACAATAGCGGGGTACTGTTGATCAATTGTAAGGTGTTGTCTTGGTCTCACGATGTCACAATGTGAACAGCAGGATGAGGAGGACGGTTTAATCCCAATTTAGATTGATCCCCTAAATGTATTGGGTGATTCAGGGATCAAATACCTGTTAGGAATTTTGCCATTAAACGCCTTGTTAGGGTATAACACGATTTAATATCGGCGGACATTTCGCTGCATTTTTTCCTCTTTAATATGGCCAAAATGGGCGTCGCAAATTACGGTAATTAATAGCTCTCGTACGCCCCGGCGTACAATACAATCGTATTGTACTCGCGGGGAGATAAGCGACATGTCATTTATCGTGGCTATTACGAGCTGAAACACACGGTGTAATTGTGGAGCATACTGTATGCGCCGCAATACACTGTGTGAACATTCCCTAAGGCAATGTTCACACTGATTGTTCAAGCCGTAACTGCGGGATGGATTTCGCCTGCAATTACGGCTTGAACAAGGGGCGGGGGCGCTTCCCGCCGACCCCATAGACATCGCATTATTCACGGCGCGTCCGCGCTGTAAATTAATGTGCATGTCACTTTCTCCCCGCCGAGCATGTAGGAGCGACGGAATCCATAGTTCTCTATGAGAGCAGTGGATTACCGTAGTTACTGGGCTGCAGCGCGAGGATTAACAAGACAGGTTCCACTCGGATCAGACCGCGCCATGGTCGACCAAAGAAGCTCAGTGCAAGTACTCTGCGTCATATCCAGAGATGAGTGCTGCCAGCATTGCTGCAGAGGTTACAGAGGTGGTGTGGGAGGGGGTCCGTTCCACTGACTACTTTACATTGTATTAATGTTTTAGATCTTGAGTTTTGTCCCATGAAAAGATATAATACCTAATTTACAAAAATGTGAGGGGTGTACTTACTTTTGTGAGGTGCTGTATGTGTGTATCTTTAGATTGGTGGAATGGTTTTGATTTTCTCATCCTCTGTCGATTCTCTGGTGCTCAGTATGTAGCCCCAAGACAGCCTGTCCTATGTAAGAACCAGCAGTGACACAGTTCATATGGGTATAATTCCTTTTATCCGGTATTTGATGCTTTGGGTGTCCAGCATCTATGAGCTGTACCATGAAGGACTGTGCACTGCGCTTACCAACTGGATAGGACATTTGGTAGATTGGTAGAGAGTGGGTGACTGCCAGGACAGCGCCTAATCCCTCTGCCAAGTGTCCATTTCAGCAGGATGTCAGGCACTGTATACAACCCCGGTAAGGCACTGGCTATAGGAGGTGCTCAGCTTTAGTTTACCTTGTATGGGCGTCACATGTAGTTAAAATATTTCATCAAAGTTTGACAGGTGCGATTCCTAGTGATGGCACCTGCACTTATCTTGGGAACGGGCCCTGAAAGTATTGGCTCAGAATATAGAGCCAGTCCTGCATGTGCACAACTCTCCATTCTGTTCTATGGGAGTTCTGAGTGCGGCCAAAACACTCTGCTCCCCATCAGGGCTGTGGAGTCGGCAAGCCAAAGCCCCGACTCCGACTCCTCAATTTCCCAAACCTCAGACTCCCGACTCCCTCATACACGGCGCATGTTTAAGTGATAACTTTACTGTAGTAAAATGGTCACATCAGGCTTTTTATCACCTTATGATACAATAATCAAGCTATTTAGGTAGAACAGACACTGACAAGCAAAAGGGTAACAATATTTTGATCTTTTGAACACTTGTGGGTAGAGTTGAAGAAAAAGCTGTATTTGTATCCAAGTCCAGTCTGCACCAACATTGGGAACGTGGAGAAGA
The DNA here is from genome assembly GCA_025379985.1 of Phyllomedusa bahiana. Lineage (NCBI taxonomy): Eukaryota > Metazoa > Chordata > Amphibia > Anura > Hylidae > Phyllomedusa > Phyllomedusa bahiana. The sequence continues at coordinate 89,967 of JAODAL010011144.1, read as the reverse complement.
GACCGGGGATCAGATTTCCCAGATTTCACAAATACTAACAAAATAATAAAAATGAACACTTTGATTTTTAGGAGCAAAACAGTAACAAGGCCGTTACGGGAAAGAATCTGAAGAACTAAACAGATGCTAAATACTTGCAAGTCAAACTTATGTATAAGATAGGTAAGATGACTGTATATAAAATTACAGTTGCCTCAAAGTTGTAGTGGAGGGTGAGATATGGAGTCTGAAAGTCATAAGTTCAAAACATTGTTACCATTTTGCTTTTCAGTGTAAAATATATTTATTGGACATGACTTTAGGACACAAAAAAATTGTAAATATGTAAAACACTGCAGGAACATTTGTGAAGTCTCTGAATTTGTTCTCAGAAATAGTATCGCCTCCATCACATCCTGCATACATGACCTCACATCTGATCTCATTATCTCCAGGCTAGAGAACGGCCTCTCTACACTAACTTGGGTTGGGGGCAAAGCGGTGACCACAGGGGCAACATCTTACATGTCGGGTAAAGGAATTGCAGCCCAGTCAGTTCTGATCAATGGTGATTTTACTTCTTTGTTTTGTTTTTTTTTAACAATGATTTTTATTGAGAGAAAAGTATATCCTTTACAAATCACCGCATTATAGTAACACTTATTGTAACTTAAATGCTGTTAACCTTAAACTTCTCCATTTAATTCATAATAACATCCATAAAAGATAACGAGCCAAACTAATAATCTATAGCCCCTCCTACCACACAGCAACCGGAATGGAAATATCACCAAAAAATTTTATGAAACCAATTCTTTGAAAGTGAAACATTTTGCTGAAATGTTTGCCTGGGAGCAGAATCTTTTCCCCTGGGGCAGCGCTTTGCCTGCTCCATGTCATCAATTACACTCCTCATGTATGAGGCTGAAGATGTGGGAGCAGTAGCACTGGCGCACCCAATGCTCTTGCTCTTTGCATCGAACTAACTGGACAACTAAATTATATATATTTTGGGAGTCGGAGTCGGTCCCTTTTATGACGACTCCGACTCCTGCAAAATAGCCTCCAAACTCCACAGCCTGGTCCCCTGCACTGGAACTCCATGGCAGATTGGGACCAAGCTCCCGACTTGGACCCCATGACAATGGAGATACAGCGCTCTCCTGCACTGGGAACTCCCATAGAAGAGAATGGAACACAGCGCTCCTCTGTACTTGGAACTCCATAGAACACAATGGAGAAAACACAGGCTCCCCTGTACTGGGAACTCCCATAGAACAAATGGAGAAAACACAGCTGCTCCCCTGTACTGGGAACTCCCATAGAGAATGGAGAACACGCGCTCCTGTATGGGAACATGCCATAGAACAGATGGAGAACAGTGCTCCCCTGTACTGGGAACTCCCATAGAACAGAATGGAGAACACAGCGCTCCCTATACTGGGAACTCCCATAGAAGAATGGAGAATTCAGGGATCCTGTCTGGGAACCCATAGAAGAATGGAAAACACAGCGCTCCCCTGTACTGGGAACTCCTATGAACAGAATGGAAGAACACAGTGCTCATGTATGGGAACTCCCATAGAACACGAATGAGAAACGCTCCCCTGTACTGGGAACTCCCACAGAACAGAATGGAGAACAGAGCGCTCCCTGTACTGGGAATCCTATAGAACAGAATGGGAACACGCGTCCATTTATGGGACTCCCACAGAACAAATGGAGAACAGAGCGCTCCCCTGTACTGGGAACTCCATAGAACAAAGGAGGAAACTGCCTGTCTGGGAACTCCCATAGAACAGAATGGAGAGTCGTGCGTAAGTGTGTCACCGTGATCTCCATTCTGAGCCAATACTTTTAAGGCTCTGTTCCCAAGATAGAGGTTGGACGTGCACAGACTTTGGTGTTATATCCTATCAGTATCTCATTAAGGACAAGATGGAAACGGCCCTTTAAGTTGTACTGTACTGATTGATATAAGATTATGGAAGGGGCTCTGTCTTGAGTTCTTCTTTCTGCATTGACTTCAGTAGGAGAAGGCAAAATCTGCACTAAAATCTGCAGATAAACTTTTCGCCTTCTCCCATTGACGTCAATATAGAAAACCCGCCGCATGACCTGCTGTTCCTGAGCGGCTCCTCACTGACCTCTCTCGCTTTCCTTCCAGCCCTCGCACCCTCTTCCTCGTCTCCTCCCAGACGGCCGTGCACCCGGAGTTCCGCGCTGACCTCGAGTCGATTCGCACAGAGCACGGGGAATCGGTCTTGATCCTCGACAAATGCAGCAATCTGTCCGCCGATTCGCCGCCCCATCGCAAGCGATGTCACAAGAACAATGTCTACGACTACCCCCAGGTCCTGCAGGTAATTGCAAAGCTTCACAGACAGGGGGCGCTGTTGTATCAAAGAACTGGAGAGTGAAGGCAGCACATGCAGCGATACCTGAACCCAATCACTTTACTTTTTCAGTTTTGTTCAGGTTCCAGTATAGGACTTGATTGTGCAGTTTTCTGATCTCTTCACTTATACATTGCAACCCAATGGCACCCTGCTGTCACATCTCAGGGGCAGCGATGGGGTGACTGTGGGGTCTTCGCAGCTAAATGGGCGATACCAGAGGTGCCTCCAGTCTGTCATTAAGGCAGTAGCTCACTTGCTCTAGCTCGTACAGGTCACCCATGGAGCACCTGCATAAGACCCATTAATTAGATGCTGAGCGCCCGTAGGCTATATGCGTCCGGGTGGTTGTCATCTAGCTCTGCACAGTTGTTCTGGAATGTCCAGGTAAAGGTGAGTTCACACGGCTGATTTTGATGCGATTTTTCAGAGCATTTCCGTTCCCAAAACAGGATCATAAAAGCCTCCCACCCCTCCCCCATGTCATTTTTATTGATTCCTATGTAAAGCAGCGCTGTTGTAGTTAACACGCACGTTTTTTCCATGCGGTTTTCACGCTTCTTTGGACGCTGAAAATGTCAAGTCAATTCTTGAATCCCCATAGGAATCAATGGAAAGCTTCAATACCTTGGTGCGTTTTAGACCCGTTTTTCAGTGCGGTACTTGCCCTTTGAACTTGTTCTGGCTGTTCCAGCAGTAATGTGCCCAGTTTTAGCGTCCTCCAGTCATAAATTTGTCGAATCATATGGTTGTGGTGCGACGCCCCCAGAATGGACCCTGATCTCGGGTGCGTTAGAAAGTGACGCGGGCACCCAATAAGGCCTCTAATTTTGGAGTGCGCCTTATTTTCTATATAGCGAACAATAAATAAAAAGAGGGAGGGGGTGCACAATAGTGTAATAGTCCTTAAAAATGATGAATAAAGAGAAGTAAAAGGTTCGCTCACCTCTTGAGGTTGCGCTCTTAATTTAGAGGCACAACAATCATATGCGCTTGCGGAGCTATTTATATTCCGTAGCCCTTGATACGACAGCCGTGGGTCGCTGGCACTCCACTAGGGGACCTGATGGTGGATGGACGGCAATGCAGGAAACAGAAAACAGTGGATCCGGCGCACGTGGAGAATAAAATAAAGCCTGAGCTAAAGGCTCATTTAAAAAAAAAGTTTGTCAATTTATTCTTAAAAGTGCAAAGGGATCGCCTTCACAAGGTTAAAACATGACATAAATAAAATAAACTTTACGCGTTTTGCACGTGAACCCGTGCTTCCTCAGAAGTATACATTATAGGATGTTTAAACTCCCTTTATATAACAGTACTTTATATACTTTATATAGCTCACATTACTGTTATATAAAGTGAGTTTAAACGTCCTGTCATGTCTACTTCTGAGGAAGCACGGGTTCACGTGCGAAACGCGTAAAGTTTATTTTATTTATGTCATGTTTTTAATCTTGTGAAGGCGATCCCTTTGCACTTTTAATGATAAATTGACAAACTGTTTTAAATAAGCCTTTAGCGCAGGCTTAATTTTATTCTCCACATGCGCCTGGTCTCCTTTTTTCTTTTTCCTGCATTGTGTGTGTGTGTGTGTATGTATATGTATGTGTGTGTATATATATATGTATATATAATATATATATATATATATATATATATATATATATATATATATATATATAATGTGTGTGTAATCCTTTTAATAAAGTTTACTGTTGAATGAATGAATGAATGAATATATATATATACACACACACACAAACTGCAGGGAAAAGAAAAAAGGGGACCCGGCGCACGTGGAGAATAAAATAAAGCCTGAGCTAACGGCATATTATACATACATACATACATACATATATATATATTTCAACAATAAACTTTATTAAAAGGATTACTGTCAGGTACATGCAAGTAGTCAGTAGGTAACATACATCCGCAATGTAACATGTTTGCCCGAATGAGGAAACATACTGATACATAGGTACAATCATACATTATCGAGACAATCATAGGGTGTAGTCCTAATTATTCACGTACCTCAATAACAGCGCAGGGTCAGTTGTACAAGTCCTGCAACATGCAGGACCCGAATGATAACCATCAAAGAACATAGTTAGAATTTTGTACATTATTCGCCTTGCAGGTACATCAAGGGAAGAACAAGAAAGACTAAGCGCAGTGGGTTTTATATCATGGGACCCAATTATCTGGGAACAGTGGCTCCAATAGAGAACCGCGGGGATCCGCATCGGTAGCTATTAGACCTCTTCAAGTTGCATTAGGGGCTAGGAGGGCCCTCAGGAGTGCGCCTGATTATAAATCTAGAGAACTGGGTTGCGCCAGTTTTTGGGCTAAAAGGACCCTAGAATACTGGTGCAGCCCCATTCATACATGTCACCCTATATCTCCATTAACTATAACCTGTGCTGGAAGCAGCTCAGGCCTGAATGAGGGGTCCTCTGCCCACATGGATGTGTATTGTAGATAATCTCCAACTAGTTGATGCCAGTGGCTGTCGGGGGATGCTGGGAGTTGTAGTTTTGACAAGGCGGAGAGCTGTAGGATGGGGGCCACAGATTGACAGCCTCTTCCTGGTGTGAGATCGTTGTTATTTTTGATATGTTTGCACTAAGCAGAATTTGTATTTTGCAGGAAGCCACCTTCTGCCTGGTGCTGCGCGGGGCGCGCCTCGGACAGGCCATGCTCAGTGACATCTTGCAGGCCGGCTGTGTCCCAGTCATCGTCGCCGATTCCTACATCTTGCCTTTTTCTGAGGTGTTGGACTGGAAGCGGTAAGAATCCTTCCGTGGACGTTTTCTGATAGCGCCTTCCTTCCAGACATTGCCACCTCTATTGTTTTCATACAGGGCGTCTGTGGTGATCCCCGAAGAGAAGATTCTGGAAATGTACAGCATCCTGCAGAACCTCCCCCAGCGACAACTGGAAGAGATGCAGAGACAGGTGAGCCGCTGAGCGGAGAGTCGCGCATGCGTCACTTTCCGGGAGTCTCGTTTAGAGCTGGAGTAAGAGTGAGGGTCCACAGCATGAACAGTGTGTGCCGAATTGCTGAAGGGCGATAGGAAGGCTTCACACTACTTGGATGAAGAGAAAACCTTTCAGATTAACCCCTTAATGACAGCCGGTCATCATTTTTTGGCTCTTTATTTTTTTCCTCCCCGTTTTACAAGAGCCATCACTTTATATTTTTTTTTAATTTTTCCATCTACATAGACATGTCAGGGCTTGTTTTTTGCAGGACAAGATGTTCTTTCTAATGGCGTCATTGACTGTTTCATAGAATATACTGAGAACCCGAAAAAATATTCAAAGTGGGGTGAAATGGTGGGGGAAACGTATTTGTGCCATGTTTTGGCAGGATTTTCTTTACGCCGTTCCCGCTTCGATATAAAGTGTGTGTGTGTGTGTGTATGTGTATGTGTGTATATATATATATATATATATATATATATATATATATATATATATATATATATATATATTTTATATAATATATATATATTATTACATATACATACACTCACTCACCGGCCACTTTATTAGATACACCATGCTAGTAACGGGTTGGACCCCCTTTTGCCTTCAGAACTGCCTCAATTCTTCGTGACATAGATTCCACAAGGTGTTGCAACGATGCTCAATTGGTACCAAGGGGCCCAAAGAGTGCCAAGAAAATATTCCCCACACCATGACACCACCACCACCAGCCTGAACCGTTGATACAAGGCAGGATGGATCCATGCTTTCATGTTGTTGACGCCAAATTCTGACCCTACCATCCGAATGTCGCAGCAGAAATCGAGACTCATCAGACCAGGCAACGCTTTTCCAATCTTCTACTGTCCAATTTCGATGAGCTTGGGCAAATTGGAGCCTCAGTTTCCTGTTCTTAGCTGAAAGGAGTGGCACCCGGTGTGGCCTTCTGCTGCTGTAGCCCATCTGCCTCAAAGTTCGCCGTACTGTGCGTTCAGAGATGCTCTTCTGCCTACCTTGGTTGTAACGGGCGGCTATTTGAGTCACTGTTGCCTTTCTATCAGCTCGAACCAGTCTGCCCATTCTCCTTTGACCTCTGGCATCAACAAGGATTTCCGCCACAGGACTGCCGCTCACTGGATGTTTTTTCCTTTTCGGACCATTCTCTGTAAACCCTAGAGATGGTTGTGCGTGAAAATCCCAGGAGATCAGCAGTTTCTGAAATACTCAGACCAGCCCTTCTGGCACCAACAACCATGTCACGTTCAAAGGCACTCAAATCACCTTTCTTCCCCATACTGATGCTCGGTTTTGAACTGCAGGAGATTGTCTTGACCATGTCTACATGCCTAAATGCACTGAGTTGCCGCCATGTGATTGGCTGATTAGAAATAAATGTTAACGAGCAGTTGGACAGGTGTACTAATAAAGTGGCCGGTGAGTGTGTGTATATATATATATATATATATATATATATATATATATATATATATATATATATATATATTATAGTCTGCAGGGAGGTACAGTTCCGGTGATACCAAATATGGGTTTTCACTATGTTTTAGTACTTTTAAAGGCAATAAAAACATCCTATATTTCTTAAATTTGCACCATATGCTGTGTCAAATAACTTGTACTTCCACTGATTGACCTGAGTGAGTGTGAGTTTTTGCAGAGTGAAATGTAGTTTTTGTTAGTATCATTTTGGGATGCGTGCAACTTTTTCATAAATTTTTTGGGGGACCTAAAATGACCCATTAAAAAGCTATTTTAGTGTTTTGGATTTTTTTTTCTAATACAGTGTTCAGCGAATGGGATCAGTGATGTTATATTTTAATAGATCAGACTTACGGATACGAGGATATCATATCTCTCTCTCTGTCCCATATCTCTCTCTCTCTCTCCCATATTGCTCTAATTAAGATTTGTACAAGCAGTCCCCCTAGAGTAGTTATCCACCAGGGGGTTCAATCACTTTTACACCCTTCTGCATTATATAGATAGGGTGCACCAAGATGGCAGTTGTATTCCTTCCTGTCTGAGGCAGGAACTAACAGAACTAATATGGCGGCTATGGAATCCTTCCTTAGGCTTTCGGCTGCCATGGTAGATGCTCTGCACCCCACAATATTCGCAGGGTTGCTGATAGGAGTGAGTAACGATGCTGTACATAGTTTCTCATTCATGTACATGCCGTGGCCAGCGTAAGGCCCACTCCTGCGGGTGTCAGCTGTAATTCTACCAGGGAGCCTGCTCCTTACTGACAATAGGACGTGCCCATACTTCTATTGTCGTTAAGGGTTTAAGACCCCGTTGACATTGTGTGTTTCCTGCTCCTACCTATCCGTGGTATCGTGATGTTCGTCGTTGATATGGGAAATATATTGCTGCATTCTTAGCTAAATAAGCAGCGTTGCTTTTTTCACATGGTTTTTCACATCGGAAGACAGGACGCGGATTTGGCTCTATTGAATGGGATTGATATGTGGTAGAATCCCCTGTCGTGAAAGTAGAATCTGCGGGTGTCTGGCACCGATACATTGAAAAATCTGCCCCTGTGCACAAAGCCTAAGGCCATGTTCATACGGCTTAAAATGGGACGTATTTCAGTCCGTAATTACGCGCCGTACTGCGTTAAATACGGGGCAAGATACGTCCCAGTCATTACGGTAATCCACAGTTCTCATAGAAAACTATGGATTACATCTCCTCTCACCGCTCGGCGAATCCGCCGCGGGGGGAGATAAGTGACATGTGAATTACTAGCGGCATTTACGCGCCGCTGGTAATGAAAGTCTATGGGCCGGCGAGGTGCCGGCCCCCGCTCCCGTCCCGCCCCCGGCCACACGGCGTAATTGCGGGGCGTAATTACGCCCTGCAAATAAGCCGTATGAACATAGCCTAAGGCCTCATTCCCACTGTGCATTCGCTGTGTCAGAGGAATACATCAGGATATGTTCAATAAAGGTATCCCAACATATACAGCGGCGAAATCGGGGGGTCCTATGGATCGGGCGTCGTCTCTTTCGAACCACGTTTGGTCTGTTTCATGGCAAATACGCTTCATGTACCAGACACGTAAACATGGTGGAGCACTGGTAGCCCAAAGGAGACGATGGTCCTCATTTATCAAAACTGTCTAGCAGTAAGACTGTCTTTATAGCCCATAGCGGCCAGTCACAACCTATAGAAATCAATCAGACCTCATAGCAACCAGTGAGAGCTCATATTAATCAGAGCATCTAACAACCAATCTGAGCCCATAGCTACCAGTGAGAGCCGATAGAAATCAGTCAGAGCTCAGCTTTCATTTTACCAGAGCAGTATAAGGAATAAAAGCCAAGCTCTGGTTGCCATGGATTTTATTTGGTTGCTATGGGCTCTGATTGGTTTCTATGGGGCTCTGGTTGGTTTCTATGGGGCTCTGGTTGGTTTCTATGGGGCTCTGATTGGTGGCTATGGGGCTCTGATTGGGGGCTATGGGGCTCTGATTGGTGGCTATGGGGCTCTGATTGGTGGCTATGGGGCTCTGATTGGTGGCTATGGGGCTCTGGTTGCTATGGGGCTCTGATTGGTTGCTATGGGGCTCTGGTTGCTATGGGGCTCTGATTGGTTGCTATGGGGCTCTGTTTGTTTGCTATGGGGCTCTGTTTGGTTGCTATGGGGCTCTGGTTGGTTGTTATGGAGCTCTGGTTGGTTGTTATGGAGCTCTGGTTGGTTGCTATGGGGCTCTGGTTGGTTGCTATGGGGCTCTGGTTGGTTGCTATGGGGCTCTGGTTGGTTGCTATGGGGCTCTGGTTGGTCGCTATGGGGCTCTGGTTGGTCGCTATGGGGCTCTGATTGCTATTGGCTCTGGTTGCTATGAGGTCTGATGGGTTTCTATGGGCTCTGGTTGGTTTCTATGGGCTCTGGTTGGTTTCTATGGGCTCTGGTTGGTTTCTATGGGCTCTGGTTGGTTTCTATGGGCTCTGGTTGGTCGCTATGGGCTCTGGTTGGTTGCTATGGGCTCTGTTGCTATTAGCTCTGGTTGCTATGAGGTCTGATGGGTTGCTATGGGCTCTGGTTGGTCACTATGAGCTCCGATTGGTGGCTATGGGCAGCAAAGACAGTCTTGCTGCTAGACCGTTTTGATAAATAAGGCCCTATGTCCGATCTTTAGGACTCTATGGTTCAGTGTACCACACATCATAATAGGTAACATGATACTTCTGACACAAGGTGAAAACATAGTGGGGCCAAACCCTCAGAGCACACCCAATAGTGAGCTCAGAGGTGGGGGTCAGCTTGCTACTTTCTAGTGACCCCCTGCCACGTTCTATCTGTAAGGCAGGGTTCACACGGCTGTAATTGCGGGGCGGAGGGATGGCAGCTCGCCGGCCCCATAGGCATTCATTATTCTCAGCGCGTATACGCTGTAAATAATTGACATGTCACTTTCTCCCCGCTCGCCATATTGTGCGAGCCGGGAGAGGAGACGTAATCCATAGTTCACTAAGAGAACTGTGGATTACCGTAATGACTGGGGCAGATTTCAGCCCGTAATTTGCACAGTACGGCGCGAAATACAGGGCGAGATACGTCCCAAAATAAGCCGTGTGAACATAGCCTAATAGTGCAAGGATTGGGACACTATAAATATCTATAGGAAAATTAAGAAAAAAACATTTTATTCACTGAAAAAAAAAAAATCCAATTGCGTTCAGAAGAGTATAACAAATTGCAAGCAGTTAAACGTCACCAAAGGCAGAGCAGCTGCAGCAGGTTATCTCCGGCCTGGCTCAAGCTCCTTACGGCCTGCGGGTGTCGCTGTAGGATTTCACATTCTTACACGGTCACGCTGTTCCAGGGCTTGTCTCCAAACAGCTCTCCTGCTGAAGGCTGCAGATTTGGCACAGATGGCAGCATTAGTTAATGGTAGATGGGATTTCTGTGCATTACACTTAATTGTGAGCATCATTCTAATGTCAACAGCTAGATTTCTGCGCCCCTTTAGGACACTTCAGCTTTAGAGGAACATTTGGCATAAAGTGTCTTTAAAATGTGATATATAGGGTTATATGATAGAGGAGAGGAGCTGAGCTCTGTGATATATAGGGTTATATGAGAGAGGAGAGGAGCTGAGCTCTGTGATATATAGGGTTATATGATAGAGGAGAGGAGCTGAGCTCTGTGATATATAGGGTTATATGATAGAGGAGAGAAGCTGAGCTCTGTGATATATAGGGTTATATGATAGAGGAGAGAAGCTGAGCTCTGTGATATATAGGGTTATATGATAGAGAAGAGGAGCTGAGCTCTGTGATATATAGGGTTATATGAGAGAGGAGAGGAGCTGAGCTCTGTGATATATAGGGTTATATGAGAGAGGAGAGGAGCTGAGCTCTGTGATATATAGGGTTATATGAGAGAGGAGAGGAGCTGAGCTCTGTGATATATAGGGTTATATGAGAGAGGAGAGGAGCTGAGCTCTGTGATATATAGGGTTATATGATAGAGGAGCTGAGCTCTGTGATATATAGGGTTATATGAGAGAGGAGAGGAGCTGAACTCTGTGATATATAGGGTTATATGAGAGAGGAGAGGAGCTGAGCTCTGTGATATATAGGGTTATATAATAATATAATAGAGGAGAGGAGCTGAGCTCCGTGATATATAGGGTTATATGAGAGAGGGAGAGGAGCTCAGCTCTGTGATATATAGGGTTATATGAGAGAGGAGAGGAGCTGAGCTCTGTGATATATAGGGTTATATGAGAGAGGAGAGGAGCTGAGCTCTGTGATATATAGGGTTATATGATAGAGGGAGAGGAGCTGAGCTCTGTGATATATAGGGTTATATGAGAGAGGAGAGGAGCTGAGCTCTGTGATGTATAGGGTTATATGATTGAGGAGAGGAGCTGAGCTCTGTGATATATAGGGTTATATAATAGGAGAGGAGCTGAGCTCTGTGATATATAGGGTTATATGACAGAGGAGAGGAGCTGAGCTCTGTGATATATAGGGTTATATGATAGAGGAGAGGAGCTGTGCTCTGTGATATATAGGGTTATATGATAGAGAAGCTGAGCTCTGTGATATATAGGGTTATATGATAGAGGGAGAAGAGCTGAGCTCTGTGATATATAGGGTTATATAATAGGAGAGGAGCTGAGCTCTGTGATATCTAGGGTCCGTATATACAGGACGCAATTGCAGCATGCGTTTCGCTGCGTGTTTATGCTTCAATACGGCTGAAATGCGCCCTGCAATTACGGTAATTCATAGCTCTCTTAGAGAGCTATGAATTACGCCTCGTCTTCGCCTTTTTTCTAAGATCGGATTGTATGCCGGGGGAGAGAGGTGACGTCACTTCTTCGTGGCAGCTACGCGCCGCTGACCACGTGAGTGAATGGGGCCGGCCCCCCTGCGCTTTAGGAGTTCGCGCTGGACAGCACGTACTTCTAAAACACACGGCGTATTGTGGTGCCTACAGTACGAGCTCCAGTATGCTGTGTGAGCATACCCTTATGTGTAACAGAGTTGTAGTTCACACACAACAAGATTTTCCGCGCTTCTTTGGAAGGGTCATGCCAGTTCTTGAAGTCTTTTCAACGCTGATAATCCTCATAGGAATCAACGGAGAACTTCAAAACCTGGGCGCGTTTTTTTGGCACTATTTTCGCCTTGACTATTAACTTGTATGGGCGTTTCAGAAAGAAAACTGCATTGGAAAATCTCGTCCAAAACCTTCCGACGAGGTTTTGACGCGGATTTGGATGCTGAAAATTCAGCGTCCGAATCAGCCGTGTTAACAATACTGTTGGGAAACTACAACTCCCATCATACCCACTGTTATGGATTATACAAATGCATGATGGGAGTTGTAGTTTCCCAACAGCTGGAGGGCCGCAGTTAGACACCTGTGCCCTAATGTGCGCCACATATCGGGAACAAATTACAATTGATTCCAATTGAAATCTTGTTCCGTTTTACCTAACAGAGGGACAATCCCTTTAAGCCTAGTTTGCATAGGACTGCCGGAGCCCTGTAGCTGTATTGCCGGTGAACTTTCTGAAGGGCACAGAATAGATTCGGTTACAAAAGAAGGTTGAAATTTTGGGAATTTCTGCTGATTGGTCTTGATGTGAGTTTCCAGCGGAGGAGGCCGGACCCCCACATCAGGTAGGACAGGAGTGCGAGTCTGACAAGTGAAATAGTATCTGAGGGGCAGCGCAGCATGTGTGGGTCAGGAGGCCTGGAGAGGTGTAAACAGATCTGTGATTTATCTGCACCGCGGCTTCTGCAAACAAGCTTTCATTGGGCCAGTGGATTTTGCTTGAGTAACCTCTAACCCTGCAAGACTCTGAAGTGCGGTTACTGACAGGCCAGCTCTGCTTTCAACTCTCCCCTCCTGGCCTCAGTGTGTTTTTTAGGGGGGATGTCTCCTCACAGAGGGGTGCCTGCAGCAGGAGAATCTCATTCTTTCCTCTCCGCAGGGTGCTAGAAAAAAAACAAAAACCTTTCTTCCAAAGTCCCTATTCCTAATTATAACCCAGGGCTGCAGAGACTAATACGATCTATTACCCCAGCATCAGAGCGTCTTTAGGGTAACTTTATGGCGCTGACGCAGAGTGTGGCGCTGGTTTGCTAGGTTGGGTCCGATTTTTGAGACCATGTAAAAATGCAATGGCTAACGTGGCTTAGTTTAAAAACGCCTTCTCTGACACATAAATGAGAAAATGAGTCACAGCTAAAAAAAACAAAAACCCCATTTTATAATATATTCTTTAATATACTGTATTAAAAATATGTACCAGCAATACAAAAATATCCCCTTAAATACAAAAAACTCTAATGACAAATACACAATACAAATACATATAATAATACACAATCACCCAGTACTTCACTCTCTGCACTGAAGAGGACAAAAATCCGAAAACAGAGTTGTCTGAATGAAATACTGCTGGCTAAAAAAACCCTTTTTGCTTTCTCAAGACTCGGTGGGTCAAAAGCAAATTGAGGATTTGTTACAACCAACAGAGGGCGCTGTGGGCTTCTCAGCCCCTTTTCCATAATGCCTAGGGATGTATGAACACACTAATTCAAAAAAGGAGATAGCTTTACTCACGGTACTGATGCTTCCAGCTGGTTAGGCGGAGGAAAGAATATATCCCAATACTGTGTGTCCAAAAGGAAAGAGCCCGATGTCGGTAAAAATCCCTAAATCCACCCTATTGAAAATCCTCTCACAGATCATGTGGAGTAATCGCCCTGATAAGGGCGGCCCCAAGGACTCTGACCCTATAGTACCTTATACTTCCTATACAGGGCAACTTGTATAGGGATTTTTGCCGACATTAGGCTCTTTCCTTTTGGACACACGGTATTGGGATACATTCTTTCCTTTGTCTAACCAACTGGAAGCATCGGTACCGTGAGTAAAGCTATCTCTTTTTTTGAATTAGTGTGTCCATACATCCCTAGTAGATTGTGTATTATTATATGTATTTGTATTGTGTGTTTGTCATTAGAGTTTTTGGTATTTAAGGGGGTATTTTTGTATTGTTGGTACATATTTTTAATACAGTATATTAAAGGTTTATATTTTAAATTGTTTTTTTTTTTGAGCTGTGACTTATTAGTTAGAAAACACATGCAGTAAGCAGGGCTGTGGAGTCTGAGTCGGTGGCTATTTTGCAGGAGTCGGAGTCAAAAAATGGACCGACTCCCAAAATATATAATAAGTTGGTCCAGTTACTTCAAAGCAGTGCAAAGAGCAAGAGGAATTGGGTCCGGCCAGTGCTACTGCTCCCATATCTTCAGCCTCATCACATGAGGAGTGTAATTGATGACATGGAGCAGGCAAAGCGCTGCCCCCGGGGAAAAGATTCCGCTCCCAGGGCAAACAGATTTCAGCAAAATTTTTCACCTGCTTTCAGAGAAGTAGAAGAGTTCAACCATTCATCAGACCGGACTGTGGCTGAGGCAATTCCTTTATACCTGGAGATTAGTAGAGATGTTGCCCCTGTGGTCACTGCTTTGCCCCCCAAGTTAGTGTAGAGAGGCCGTTCTCTAGCCGGGAAATAATGAGATCAGATGTGAGGTCATGTATGCAGGATCTGATGGAGGCAATACTATTTCTCAGAACAAATTCAGAGACTCAACAAATGTTCCTGCAGTGTTTTGCATATTACAATTTTTATGTACTAAAAGTCATATCCAATAAATATATTTTACACTGACAAGCAAAATGGTAACAATGGTTTGAACTTGTGACTTTCAGGCTCCATATCTCTCCACTACAGCTTTGTACATGAGACTATTGTAATTTTATATACCGTCATCTTACCTATCTTATATAAAAATTTGACTCGCAAATATTTAGCATCTGCTTAGTTATAGTTTTGCTCCTAAAAATCAAAATGTATTTTTATTATTTGTTAGTATTTGGCAAATCCACATTTAGCTTGCAGCTCTGCCCGAACGCTTCTGGGCTCTGGATCAGATTCAAGTAGGTCTTGACCAAAATCTGATCCCAGGTCTCTTCTACACATTCCCAATGTTGGTGCAGACTGGACTTGGATACAAATACAGCTTTTTCTTCAACTCTATCCACAAGTGTTCAAAAGATCAAAACATTGTTACCCTTTTGCTTATCAGTGTCTGTTCTAACTAAATAGCATGATTATTGTATCATAAGGTGATAAACAGCCGGATGTTACCATTTTACTACAGTAAAGTTATTACTTAAACATGCGCCAAGTATGAGGGAGTCGGGAGTCAGGAGTCGAAGGTTTGGGAAATTGAGGAGTCGGAGTCGGGGCTTCGGCTTGCCGACTCCACAGCCCTGGCAGTAAGGGTATGTTCATACAACGTATGTGCGGCGCTTACTTCGGCGTGTTGTTGCACTGCAATGTGCCTGAAGTCTGCCCCACAAATACGGCAAAAATCATAGCACGCATTGGGGAAAACAAAAGTGATAGAAGGCTGGGCTGTAGTGCTGTTGAAAGTTCGCTCTAACCAGTACGTAAATTCAACATGGTGCCGCAATACGCTGTGTGAACATGCCCTAATACATAATGGTGTTGCATTCGGTACAGTTCATACATCAAGGTCAACCAAGGCTGGGGAAAGATGTGGAGGGAATTTTTATGCTTTGTTTCCTCTAAGGAGAGATCTTCCCTTTCTGAGCCACTCATTGCCTCCCACTCAGCCAAGCCAGCATCGCTCTGCTCTGTACTGACGAGGGGCAAACACCCCGAAACGGCTGTATACAGATGGGTGATGTTGGCTTAGCTAAATATCCCTTTTGCTTTCCAAAGACCCAGTGGGTCAAAAGCAAATTAAGGATTTGTTACAGCCAACAGAGGGCGCTTGAGCTTCTCAGCTCCTTTCCCATAATTCCTTGTTTCCTCTGATACATGCTTGGATCCCATAAGGCAAGAATCAATCGGACTTGGGATCGGGAAGATTTCATTCCTGATCCCAAAATTACCATGAGATCAGACCAATATTCTAATAAATATCAGATCTACAGTGATGGAAGCCTGAAGTAACGTAGTAACATTGTAGATAAATTCGAGAGAGACCCAGGTCCATCGACTCCATCCTATAATCCTCCAGTGTTGATCCAGGGATCAGGAAAATTGCTTCCCGAGTCTGGCATCAGAATAATCCCTGGATCATCGTCCGATCTCCAGAATACACTCCCCATCACCTGTAATATTATATTTTTCAAGTAAGGTACCTAATCCCCTCTTGAACTTGGTCAATGACTCCACCATCACCACCTCTTGTGGCAGCGAGCTCAGTAGTGTCACTGTTCTTACAGTAAAGGATCCACCATCACAACCTCTTGTGGCAGCGAGCTCAGTAGTGTCACTGTTCTTACAGTAAAGGATCCACCATCACAACCTCTTGTGGCAGCGAGCTCCATAGTGTCGTTGTTCTTACAGTAAAGGATCCACCATCACAACCTCTTGTGGCAGCGAGCTCCATAGTGTCACCGTTCTTACAGTAAAGGATCCACCATCACAACCTCTTGTGGCAGCGAGCTCCATAGTGTCACCGTTCTTACAGTAAAGAATTCACCATCACAACCTCTTGTGATAGTGAGCTCCATAGTGTCACTGCTCTTACAGAAAAGGATCCACCATCACAACCTCTTGTGGCTTGGAGCACTCTTACAGTAAAGGACTCATCATCACAATCTCTTGTGACAGTGAGCTCTATAGTGTCACCACTCTTACAGTAAAGGACCCACCATCACAACCTCTTGTGGCCTCCTCTAGACATAGAGGACGCCCCCTTGTCATGGTTGCAGGCCGAGGTGTTAAAAGATCATGAGAGACCTGTGTACTGTCTTTCACATATCTGTACATGGTAGTTAAATTCCCCTAAGCCATCTTTTTTTCCAATCTAAATAACCCCAAGTTGTGTGGCCTGTCTTGGT
Source organism: Phyllomedusa bahiana (assembly GCA_025379985.1). Classification (NCBI taxonomy): domain Eukaryota; kingdom Metazoa; phylum Chordata; class Amphibia; order Anura; family Hylidae; genus Phyllomedusa; species Phyllomedusa bahiana. Next base: position 73,165 of record JAODAL010011144.1, on the reverse strand, counting down.
TTTGCAATCCGACAATTCGTTAACCAACTTGGTTCCCTTCTGTAGCACCAGCTCTAAGCCAGTACAGATAATCACAGACAATGCATAGGAAGACGCTGCTTGTTCCATTTTATTTGACGTGGGTCGTCAGGACAATTAGTTTGGAGGTTCCTTCAGTTGTGTTGCCCTATGTTTCCTCCATCACGTTGATAACCGCATGGAACCTCTACCCTTGTTCATAACTAAAAATCAGGAAATGTAGAGGAGAATTTGCTGCATAGACACAGAGCTCAGAATTAGGAGGACTTTACTGTTGCTTTGCTGGTGCAGCAGGGTTTGGTTGGGTAACGGAGACAGGAGTAACTGAGCTTCACTGCTCTCTTGTGTGGACTGTCGCCGGCCCTCGCTGCTCTCTTGTGTGGACGGGCGCCGGCCCTCGCTGCTCTCTTGTGTGGACGGGCGCCGGCCCTCGCTGGTCTCTTGTGTGGACGGGCGCCGGCCCTCGCTGGTCTCCCCTGTGGACGGGCGCCGGCCCTCGCTGCTCTCTTGTTTTGGACGGGCGCCGGCCCTTTGCTGCTCTCTTGTGTGGTCGGGCCTCGGCCCTCGCTGCTCTCTTGTGTACCGTGCGCCGGCCTTCGTTGCTCTCTTGTGTGGACGGGGCGCAGGCCTCGTTGCTCTCTTGTGTGGACGGGCCTGCCCTCGCATCACCTTGTGTGAACGGCGCCGGCCCTACCCCTGTCTCTTGTGTAGGACGGGTGTCCGGCCCCGCTGAGGCTCCCTTGACAGGCTTAGCGGCCTCGCATGGGTCTCCGTCTGTGACGGGCGCCGTCCTCACTGGTTCTCCGCCTGTGGACGGGCGCCGGCCCTCGCTGGCTCCGTGACGGGCGCGGCCTCGTGGTCTCCCTGTGGACGGGCGCCGGCCCTCGCTGCTCCCCCGCGTGGACGGGCGCCGGCCCTCGCTGGTCTCCCCTGTGGACGGGCGCCGGCCCTCGCTGCGCTCCCCTGTGGACGGGCGCCGGCCCTCGCTGGTCTCCCCTGTGGACGGGCGCCGGCCCTCGCTGGTCTCCCCTGTGGACGGGCGCCGGCCCTCGCTGGTCTCCCCTGTGGACGGGCGGTGGCACTGTCCTGGCACTGGTGGTGTATGGGGTACCAGCAGGACATGGCCTCAGGGTAGGAGATCGCTTATGGCACTGACCAGCTGGGACATACGAGTCCGGGACCGGCAGTAAATTGCTTCAGGGGATATGGTGTGATGTCTAGGATGGGCATGCTCTATTAATGCACCAACCTGAGTGATATACAGAATTTCTGGCACTGCTGATATGAGGTTTCAGCAGGACGTGAGATCGCCTCTCTGTGGCACTGACCAGCTGGAATGTACGATCCCTGCACCAGAAGTAACTTGTATTCTTGCCTGGCATGTTGGGGTTTATGGCATGATGTCTGAGATGGGCATACCCTATGAATACACCCACCTGAGTGATATACCAAAGTCCTGGCATTGGTGTATGGGGTATTAGCAGGACATGGCCTCAGGGTAGGAGATCGCCTATGGCACTGACCAGCTGGTACATACGAGTCTTGGACTGGCAGTAAATGGGGGGATATGGTGTGATGTCTAGGATGGGCATACCCTAATAATACACCACCCCGGGTTATATACAGGATTCCTGCCACTGCTGGTATATGGGGTTTTAGCAAGACATGAGATCGTCTCTGTGGCACTGACCAGCTGCAATATATCAGTCTTGGATTGGCAGTAACTGGCATTATTGCCTGGTATAATGGGTTTGTTGGAAATCTGAGATGGGTATACCCTATACCTGGGTTATATACAGGATTTTTGACCCTGCTGGTATATTGGGTTTTAGCAGGACGTGAGAGCGCCTCTCTGTGGCACTGACCAACTGGAACATACGAGCACTACACCAGCGGTAGCTTGTATCCTAGCCTGGTATGATGGGTTTGCAGGATCTGGCCTGACCTCTGGGATGGACATTCCTTTAAATGCACCAGCCTGAGTGATCTACAGAAGCTATAATATATGGGGATGTGACCTCAGTGGGGTGATGGCCTCTCCATGGCACTGACCATCTGGAACAACGGTGAATTGCCCGGCAGGCCAGAGCATTATCACCACTGAGGCTGCAGGAACTGCTCGGACGTGCCGCTGATTACCGCCGAATCCCCGCAGTCGTTAGCGAGACTTTCACCAAAGGATTGAATTAATAAGTAGGAAAGAAGCGTCCGCCTTCCTTCAGATCTCTCCCCCAGTATTTATTAGATGCCGGCACAACTCCTTGACCCGCGCTCCTTTTCCAGTCCTTAGAGAAAGGGGGTGAATGGCGGCCGGGGGAACCCCGCAAAAAGAATTAAGAAGGAAAACAGGGCTTAGGTAAGCGAAGAAAGGAGCGCCCCGCGCTGGTCCTGGCGGCGGCCCCCTCCCTCCCGCTGCAGCAGCAGAGGTAATCACAGCCCTCGAAAAAAGAAGACGTCATAAATAATCCATCTGAGTTACGGTCGGGTCGTATGTAAAACGTCAGCTCTGATTTGCCACCGAATATTTAAAGTGTGCAGCCCTTAATTTAAAACCCAAACCTTGCGCGCTTGGAACAGGCAGAGTCAAATTAGGAGCCGCTTAACGAGGCAGGTCCTGGGGGTGATGGATGACTGCTGGCCTCGCGCCCAAAACCACAGCACTTTTAAAGGGATAGAAGGCTGGAAAACTGTTTGTTTTGCATAAATAGGCTCGGACAAGCGGCTGCGCTGATAGATGACGGGGCACGGCCTGTATGCACCGCCAGGTCTGGGGGTAACCCCTAGGATTTACACCCCTGCGATATGTGCACCCCTGTCAGTCATCACGAGTGTACAAGGAGAACGTAGCATATATCGCATTATAACCCACATCTACTACCTTTTAGTCCGGCATCTGGTAATCCAGAAAATACGGTAATTTTCATTTTGATGTGGATTTTCTATAAATCTGAAGACTAAACTAAGAGAACTCGTTAGGAAATTCCTTCCATTTCAACTCTATAATAACTTTATTATAATCTTTCTTGAAGGGTTTACATTGTTTTCTATGACTTTTCAATAATCCGGCGTTTGTCAGGTCTCACTGATTCTGCATCAAAAAGTTTTTAGTGACAGATTAACGGGGTTGTCTCACTACAAGGATCGCTGCTTTTTCTGTTAAAGATCTTGCAAAAACAAGTCACTTTGCAATATGTGTCCATTAACAGTGTCCTATCTATTCCTAGATATCCCCTCTTGTATGGGCTGCATCAGCTTCTTAGGTCGCTATAGCTACAGACCTGTTCCATCTCTCCTGATAGGCTGCCAGCACTGGTTGCTATAGCTACAGACGTGTTCAGTCTCTCCTGATAGGCTGCCAGCGCTGGTTGCTATAGCTACAGACCTGTTCTATCTCTCCTAATAGGCTGCCAGCACTGGTTGCTATAGCTACAGACCTGTTCAGCCTCTCATGATAGGCTGCCAGCGCTGGTCGCTATAGCTACAGACCTGTTCGATCTCTCCTGATAGGCTGCCAGCGCTGGTCGCTATAGCTACAGACCTGGCTTCTACTGCAGCCTAGTAGAAGCCAGTAAACGCGCTCCTGAATTTCATATGAAGCCAAGAAAACAGGACTGAGGTCAAATGAATCAATGTAGTGAGACAACCCCTTTAAATATAGCACTCTCTCAACATACAGTATTGTTTCTGGGATGACCGTTGTTTGATGAAACTATAACTCTATAGAAAACAGGTGATTGGTTCTGTAGCCTCAAAATGTCCCCAACATATCGTAACATGGGGATTATAGAAAGTGAAGCAGATAATAATCCAGATAAAGCGAGACTCAGATGCTATAGACCAATCACTGCATGCACCTCACTAATAACATGTAAGAGCAGTACAGGACATGTAGTACCGCACTGTACTGTAGAGAGGAGCTATAGACCACCAGTCACTGCATGCACCTCACTAATAACATTTAAGAGCAGTACAGGACATGTCGTACCGACACCGTACTGTAGAGAGGCGCTATAGACCACCAATCACTGCATGCACCTCAATAATACATGTAAGAACAGTACAGGACATGTAGTACCGCACTGTACTGTAGAGGCGCTATAGACCACCAATAACTGCATGCACCTCACTAACACATGTAAGAGCAGTACAGGACATGTAGCACCGCACTGTACTGCAGGGAGGCGCTATAGACCACCAATCACTGCATGCACTTCACTAATAAATGTAAGAGCAGTACAGGACATGTAGTACCACACTGTACTGTAGAGAGGAGCTATAGACCAATCACTGTATGTACCTCACTAATACATGTAAGAGCAGTACAGGACATGTAGTACCGCACTGTACTCGCTATAGATCTCCAATCACTGCATGCACCTCACTAATAAATGTAAGAGCAGGACAGGACATGTAGTACCGCTCTGTACTGTAGAGAGGCGCAATAGACCAATCACTGCATGCACCTCACTAATACATGTAAGAGCAGTACAGGACATGTAGTACCGCTCTGTACTGTAGAGAGGCGCTATAGACCACCAATCACTGCATGCACCTTACTAATACATGTAAGAGCAGTACAGGACATGTATTACCACACTGTAGTCGCTATAGATCTCCAATCACTGCATGCACCTCACTAATACATGTAAGAGCAGTACAGGACATGTAGTACCGCACTGTACTGTAGAGGCGCTATAGACCATCAATCACTGCATGCACCTCACTAATACATGTAAGAGCAGTACAGGACATGTAGTACCGCACTGTACTATAGAGAGGCGCTATAGACCACCAATCACTGCATGCTCCTCACTAATACATGTAAGAGCAGTACAGGACATGTAGTACCGCTCTGTACTGTAGAGAGGCGCTATAGACCACCAATCATTGCATGCACTGCTAACAGTCAGAACAAGAAGTACGAGCCTGAAGCTGTAGAACTGCCCACAGCCTGAACAGGAAGTAGGAACCAGAAGCTGTAGAACCACCCACAGCCTGAGCAGGAAGTGGGAGCCTGGAGCTGTAGCACCGCCCACAACCTGAACAGGAAGTGGGAGCGTAAGGCTGGATGTGAAGCGCAGGCTCTGTGAAACAGCCAAGTTGGAAAAGCCCTTTAAGGGGATCTCGGTCTACTCCGGAGTTTATCTCTAGTTTTATATTGTACCCTCCTCCAATGTATTATTTTTTGGTCTTTTCTTTTCGCCCTCACACCTGCTGTTTCTCCTCCCCTCCCACAGCATGCAAACTTAGGCTGGAGTCACACTGCTTTCTTTCCTGATGGGGATTTCAAGGCCTTTAAAGGATGCAGGTTCTCCTCATCCGATTGGGCTCATCTTCTGACACGTTGGGTATTTTTCACACTTTGGAGGTTCCCTTCAGAGCCCCTGCCGCAAGTTCCATTGGGAATGACAGGGAAAGCAGTGCAGCAGGCTTTTCCATGAAAACAAGGCAAGACAGACCCTGCTCCTGCTCCTCTCTCACAGACCAGAACTGCAGCTGCATCTCCTTCCTCCCTGCTTCTATTAAACATATTGTGGATTTTTTGGAGGGCCTAGGAGATTTCTAAACACTACAAAGCGTATGGGGGGGGGAGGCTCCGGGCTGAGAGAGAGAAGAATTGGCGCCGATTATTTCCTGTATTCACCGAATTCTCTCTTTGGGGGTTTTTTGTTCCGCCCTCAGCTCCACCTCGCACATGCATATCAGGCTCGACCTGCTGCTCCTCCTCCCCTCTCACAGCATGAAATCTCAGGCTAGAGTCGCACAGTTTTCTCATGCATATTTTGTATCCGTATTTGTAAACCAAAACCAGAAAAGGGTCCAAAACACAGAAGGGCTACAGGCTTTTCCATTAAAGGGGTGTTCTCACCATGCACAGCGATGACTTATCGATAGCATGTGCCATGAAAGTGTGATAGCTGCGGGGGAGGCTTGCGCACGACTCTGTTCTGTTCTATGGACGTTCCAAGTACAGCACAACACACCGCTCCCCTGTACTGGGAACACTTTTCTTTCGGCCGTAGGGCTTGTCCCCACTGCACTTATTTTCCGCCGGACGTTTTTTTTTTAGACCGTTGGAGGTCCGAAAAACATAGAACGTGTTAATTCTTCCGCCCCGGTTTTTGGGCAGAACATGAACATGTCGGTACGAAGGGTGAGGGCTTGAATCCGCAAACCGCGGAGAAAAGCCGTCCCCATGTGTGCCAGAAACAGACCATGTACCAGTCGGGATTTCCCGACCGGTATTTGTCCTGTGCTGTGTGAATTCGGCCTTAGTCTCCACTTTGCACATGCATATGAGACTCTTCCTGCTGCTCCTCCTCCCCTCTCACAGCATGAAATCTCAGGCAAGGTTCACACTGTTTTCTCATGCATGCTTTGCATCACTATTTGTAAACCAAAACCAGGAATGGGTCCAAAACACAGAAGGGGTACAGGCTTTTCCATTAAAGGACCTTCCAAACATGGACCTTAAAGGCGTTTTGCCACGGAGTGAGTTCCTTACCTCTTATCTGCTCAGGAGAGAAGATAAACAAAGCATGCTGAGTCACTGGGGAGAGGGAGGGAGGCTGAGAGAGAGCCAGGGATCAGGGAGCCTCTGCAATGTTTACTCAAATAATTACATTACAACCAGTGGATTCTCTATACAAAAGACACAGGCTCATTCACTGCTTTTTCTCCACAGTCCCTTGCAAGCTCCTTCATGTTCCCGGTCATCAGATAAGAAGTGCAAACACGCAAGCGCAGCCAATAAGCTCCTGTCAGTTTCCTGGTCATGTCTAATGTTAACTGTCAGGAAACTAAGGGGGACTGAGCAAGGCTGTAGCTCTCACAGGCTTCACTTCTTGTAATCACATATATTTAGAAAAGTGATTAAATACCCATTTTGGAGGATTCCACGTCAACATTACATCGTGGCAAAACCCCTTTAATGGAAAATCCATGCAGCAGTCCCTACTGTACGGATTTTCCACCGGATGGTTTCTTTACTCTGCCGGCGGTCCGAAAAACACAAAGCATGTTCATTCTTCCACCTGGTTTTTGGGCGTAACATGAACATGTGGTGCAAAGGGGGAGGGCCTGAATCTGCAAACCGTCCCATGTGTGACAGAAACAGACCAAATACCAGTCGGGATTTCCCGACCGGTATTTGTCCTGTGCCGTGTAAATTTGGCCTTAGTCTCCACTGTGCACATGCATATGAGACTCTTCCTGCTGCTCCTCCTCCCCTCTCACAGCATGAAATCTCAGGCTAGGGTCACACTGTTTTTTCATGCATATTTTGCTTTGGTATTTGTAAACCAAAACCAGGAATGGGTCCAAAACACAGAAGGGGTACAGGCTTTTCCATTAAAGGGGCGTTCCACCACGCACTGTGATGACTTATCGATAGATGTGCCATCAAAGTGTGATAGCTGCGGGGGAGACTTGGGCACGACCCTCTATTCCAGGCATCATCAAACTGCGGCCCTCCAGCTGTTGGGAAACTACAATTCCCATCATTCCCACTGTTATCGATTATATAAATGCATGATGGGAGTTGTAGTTTTATGAGCAGTTCTATGGACGTTCCAAGTACAACAGAACACACCGCTCCCCTGTGCTGTTAACTCTTTTCTTCGTGCCTTCGTCTCCACTTTGCACATGCAGATTTGGCTCTTCCTGCTGCTCCTCCTCCCCTCTCACAGCATGAAATCTCAGGCTAGGTTCACACCGTTTTCTCATGCATATTTTGCTTTGGTATTTGTAAGCCAAAACCAGGAATGGGTCCAGAAATGGGTCAGTAGGGAGTTCTAGGAAGTTAGAACAAGCTGGGTGCCTTCTTCTGAAAGCAGTGCTGCTCTTCTCCACAGTCTGTGTCTGGTATGCTTTTGATTAAAACGGAGCTGCAATACCAAAATCCAGCTGTGACTAGAGTGGCGCTGTTTCTGGAAGGCAGCAGTTTTGTCAGTCCAATCTTAAGCTATTGATGTAAACTGTGTTGCACTTCCGCATTCGCTCCTCTTTTTCTTTTTGCAGCTTCTTTGCTCGGATTCCCAGCTTGTGACAAGCTCCATTTCACTGCAGGCGGGTTGCAGTACATGATAAAACCAGGCGTGCTGCTAGGATCGGGTCTTTGATGCAAAGAAATTTGAGGACACGTACATCCTGCCCAGCGGTGCCATATACCCTGCTGTCTTGTAAATACCAGTCTATTGTGAAACTTGTAAGCCGGCACCAGCTTGCTCGGAGCAGAGGGCCGGGCTCTTAGCAGCCTGTAAATCTTTATGACTTATCCTGGCATGTCTTGTCTTTTCCTGTCCATTTATGCCGATGCTTCCCTTGGGGGTTTATACTTGCAACTCAATGTTGGACGGTTTACGAGTTTCTCTCGTGATTTAGCCAGCGATCCAGCCCTGTCCGATGTGCATGACAGCCCTTCCTTATTGTATCAGTTTTAGGAAAGTTATAGGGTCGAGGGCCATCGTTTGGTTGTTTAACCATTCTGCGTTGTAATTGCTGAACAAATAGAGGTGTAAAGGGCTCAGGCTGGAGACCCATCGGGGGCAGGCACATGCAGCATTGGTTACAGGTGATACTCCGTGTGCACTTTTATACCTTAGCTTGTTTTAAAGACAGGACTGTATGTCAGTCTTGCACACCAAAATGTGACGTTAGTTTGTCCATATAGGTAAACTTTGCACCTTTTTATGTGACCATCCACAGTATTTTAGAATCTGGTATTAGTCTACGTCATTTGATTAGTGGAACCAAGGGAGGGATTGAGCGATGGAACCAAGGGAGGGATTGGGCGATGGAACCATGGGAGGGATTGGGCGATGGAACCAAGGGAGGGATTGGGCGATGGAACCAAGGGAGGGATTGGGCGATGGAACCAAGGGAGGGATTGGGCGCGGGGAACCAAGGGAGGGATTGGGCGATGGAACCAAGGGAGGGATTGGGCGATGGAACCAAGGGAGGGATAGGTCGACGTGAACCAAGGTAGGGAATGGGCTACGGGAACCAAGGGAGGGAGTGGGCGACGGGAACCAAGGGAGGGATTGGGCGACGGGAACCAAGGGAGGGATTGGGCGACGGGAACCAAGGGAGGGATTGGGCGACGGGAACCAAGGGAGGGATTGGGCGACGGGAACCAAGGGAGGGATTGGGCGACGGGAACCAAGGGAGGGATTGGGCGACGGGAACCAAGGGAGGGATTGGGCGACGGGAACCAAGGGAGGGAGTGGGCGACGGGAACCAAGGGAGGGAGTGGCCGACGGGAACCAAGGGAGGGAGTGGGCGACGGGAACCAAGTGAACGAGTGTGCGACGGGAACCAAGGGAGCGAGTGAGCGACGGGAACCAAGGGAGCGAGTGGCCGACGGGAACCCAGGGAGCGAGTGGGCGACGGGAACCCAGGGAGCGAGTGGCCGACGGGAACCAAGGGATGGCGTGGGCGACGGGAACCAAGGGAGCGAGTGGCCGACGGGAACCAAGGGAGGGGAGTGGCGACGGGACCCAAGGGAGGGATTGGGCGACGGGAACCAAGGGAGGGATTGGCCGACGGGAACCAAGGGAGCGAGTGGCCGACGGGAACCAAGGGAGCGAGTGGCCGACGGGAACCAAGGGAGCGAGTGGCCGACGGGAACCAAGGGAGCGAGTGGCCGACGGGAACCAAGGGAGCGAGTGGCCGACGGGAACCAAGGCAGCGAGTGGCCGACGGGAACCAAGGCAGCGAGTGGCCGTCGGGAACCAAGGCAGCGAGTGGCCGTCGGGAACCAAGGCAGCGAGTGGCCGTCGGGAACCAAGGCAGCGAGTGGCCAATGGAATGAGCAATGGAACCGATGGAGCGGTGGAACGAAGGCCGTGGTGGAACCAAGGTCGGGATGGAGCGGTGGAACCAAGGGTGCAAGCACCCACCCAAGATCCCTACAGAGTGCTGTACTTCTGCTCTGTATGTTTGGGAATCTGGTACTAGTCTGATCTTGTTATACTGATTGATCAATTGAATGACTGAACGATGAATCAATGGAGCATCGGATCAATAGAACGATCGAGGGATGGATCAATGGAATGATTGAGCGATGGATGAATGGAGCGGTCGAGCGATGAATTAATGGAACAGTCAAGTAATGGATCAATGGAATGATGGAGCAGTCGAGCGATAGATCAATGGAGCGATCAAATGATGGATCAATAGAACAATCGAGCAATAAATTGAGGAATCGATGGAACAATCAATTGATGGAGCGATTGAGTGATAAATCAGTGGAGCGATGGTTTAATGGGGCAATCAAGTAAGGGATCAATGGAATGATGAAGCGGTCGATTGATGGATCCATGGAATGATCAAGTGATGGATCGATGAGCAATCGAGCAATGAATTGATGGAGCATTGAATCAATGGAACAATAAAGTAATGGGGGTGAGCATGGAGCGGTCGAGCGATCAAGTAATGGATTAATGGAGTGATGAAGCGATGGATCAATGGAGAAATTGAGCGATAAATCAATGAAGCAATGGATCAGAGCGGTTGATTGATGGATTGATGGAGCAGTCGAGCGATAAATCAATGAAGCGATGGATCAATTGTGTGATTGAAGGATGGATCCATGGAGCAATTGAGGAATACATTAATGGAGCGGTCGATTGATGGATCAATGGAATGATCAAGTGATGGATCGATGGAGCAATCGAGCAATGAATTGATGGAGCATTGAATCAATGGAACAATAAAGTAATGGAGCGGTTGAGCGATGGAGCGGTCGAGCGATCAAGTAATGGATTAATGGAGTGATAAAGCGATGGATCGATGGAGAAATTGAGCGATAAATCAATGAAGCAATGGATCAATTGTGTGATTGTAGGATGGATTAATGGAGTGAGTGAGCAATGGATCAATAAGGCTGTCAAAAGTATCTTAAACCGTTTTGATGCACAACATGGACACAATTTTTTCCAGTCTGTAGGGTCAATGGAGTGGTTGAGGGATGGATCAAAGGAACAATCAATTAAAAGGGTTGTCTCACTACAAGGATTGTTGCTTTTTAAAGATCTTGCAAAAACAAGTCACTTTGCAATGTGTGTCCATTAACAGTGTCCGATCTATTCCTAGATATCCCCTCTTGTATGGGCTGCATCAGCTCCTCAAGTTGCTATAGCTACAGACCTGTTTGATCTCTCCTGATAGGATTCCAGCGCTGGTTGCTATAGCTACAGACCTGTTTGATCTCTCCTGATAGGCTGCCAGCACTGTTCACTATAGCTACAGACCTGTTCTTTCTCTCCTGATAGGCTGCCAGCACTGGTTGCTATAGTTACAGACCTGTTGGATCTCTCCTGATAGGATTCCAGCGCTGGTTGCTATAGCTACTGACCTGTTTGATCTCTCCTGATAGGCTGCCAGCACTGGTTGCTATAGCTACAGACCTGTTCTTTCTCCCCAGATAGGCTGCCACAACTGGTTGATATAGCTTACAGACCTGTTGGATCTCTCCTGATAGGATTCCAGCGCTGGTTGCTATAGCTACTGACCTGTTTGATCTCTCCTGATAGGCTGCCAGCACTGGTTGCTATAGCTACAGACCTGTTCTTTCTCTCCTGATAGGCTGCCAGCACTGGTTGCTATAGCTATAGACCTTTTTGATCTCTCCTGATAGGCTGCCAGCACTGGTTGCTATAGCTATAGACCTGTTGGATCTCTCCTGATAGGCTGCCTGCACTGGTTGCTATAGTTACAGACCTGTTCTTTCTCTCCTGATAGGCTGCCTGCACTGGTTGCTATAACTACAGACCTGTTCTATTTCTCCTGATAGGCTGCCTGCACTGGTTGCTATAACTACAGACCTGTTCTATCTCTCCTGATAGGCTGCCTGCACTGGTTGCTATAGCTGCAGACCTGGTACCCTCAGCAGCTCATCACTGCAGGCCACTAATAGCCAGTAAACACTGAATTCAAAAAGGAAACTGCAAAAACAGGACTGACGTAAGATGAATCAATGTAGTGAGACGACCCATTTAATGTATCAATGGAACAATCAATAAAGGGATGGATCAGTTGAGTAATTTAGGGATGTATCAGTGGATCAATAAAACTATCAAAATTATCTTCATCCGTTTTGATGCACATCACTATACCTGTGTGTGTGTGTGTGGGGGGGGGGGAACGACAAAACTTTTATTTTCCAGCCTGTAGCCCCTAGCTTAGCCCGTGAAACATGGGCCCCCTCCACCCTCAGACTGGGCCGTCTCTCCCCTTCACATGCAATTTCCACAGGGCCACTGGTAAACCCTGGAGGCTGTAAATGAAAACCACTTTATTTGATAGTCAGCCCGTCAGGGGCCCCCCTCTCTCCTTGAAACTTTGTAACTTAAGAGGCTTTCAGCATGAGGTCAGCATCCCTGAAGGTATAATGCTTGGCAAACCGGGATTTCAGGGAAGGAATTCTGGGAAAGGATGGGTGATTTTAAAAAAAAAAAAAAATAAAATTTTTTTTTTTTTTTTTTTGGGACTCTGGTTACAATGTGAGGTTCAAACCCTCCGATCCTAAAGAAAAAACATGCTTTAGTTTCTTCTCTGCGGTTGCAGCGGCTCGATAGGAACGGTTTCAGCACATGATGTCATGTACAGTCTCCGAGAGCGTCAGTCTCCCCGGCCCCCGCGACCTCCACTGTAACATCTACAAGATGACGATCGCTCAGTGCGGAACAATCTGACCGATGGGAAAATAAACACAGGACGGATACATTTCACCCCGTCCATAGGACCTCATCATAGCTCAGCGTTCCCCTCCCAGATTTAAAGCAAAATGACGCCTCTCACCTGACTGCACGATTCTACTGAGCAGCCGCATCAACCTCGGGTTGAATGCAGAATGAAATGTTATCTTACTCCTATAGCGCTGACACAGTCCGAGGCGCTCACACTGGTCCCTGTCCCCACAGGGACTCGCAATCTAAATTCCTATCAGTATGTCTTTGAAGTATGGGAGGAAACCGGAGTACCCAGAGAAAACCCACACCACCACCGGTGGGGTGGGGGGGGGACGACACAAATTTCATGCAGATGGTTGTGACCAAGGTCAGATTCGATCTCGGGGCCCCAGCGCTACAAGACAACAGTGCTAACCACTAAGTACCCATTATACACAGCAAATAATGGCACAAAAATAAGTATTTCTTTATATTACTGCTTTATTTATTTGAACCATATCTTAAGATAGACAGGAAAGACGGTCTCTGAGGAACTTATAATTGTGCTTATTGTCACCCCCTGAGGAGTAACCTTGTACTGGCTTATTAAATTTTTTTTTTTTTTTTCAGCTTTTGAAGTTAATAGTACATAAATATAACTACTATAATAATATACTATGCTATAATACTTCCCTCTATGTATAAGAATATAACTGTTATAATACTGATCCTATGTGCAAGAATATAACTACTATAATACTGCCCTCTATGTACAAGAATATAACTACTATAATACTGCCCTCTATATACAAGAATATAACTACTATAATACTGCCCCTATGTACAAGAATATAACTACTATAATACTGCTGCTATGTACAAGAATATAACTACTATAATACTGCCTCCTATATACAAGAATGACTACTATAATACTGATGCTATGCACAAGAATATAACTACTATAATACTGCCTCTATGTACAAGAATATAACTACTAAAATACTGCCTCCTATGTACAAGAATATAACTACTATAATACTGCCCCTATGTACAATAATATAACTATTATAATACTGCCCCTATGTACAAGAATATAACTACTATAATACTGCTCCCTATGTACAAGAATATAACTACTATAATACTGCCTCCTATATACAAGAATATAACTACTATAATACTGCTCCTATGTACAAGAATATAACTACTATAATACTGCCTCCTATATACAAGAATATAACTACTATAATACTGCCTCCTATGTACAAGAATATAACTACTATAATACTGCCTCCTATGTACAAGAATATAACTACTATAATACTGCCTCCTATGTACAAGAATATAACTACTATAATACTGCCCCTATGTACAAGAATATAAATACTATAATACTGCCTCCTATGTACAAGAATATAACTACTATAATACTGCCTCCTATGTACAAGAATATAACTACTATAATACTGCCTCCTATGTACAAGTATATAACTACTATAATACTGCCCCTATGTACAAGTATATAACTACTATAATACTGCCCCCTATGTACAAGAATATAACTACTATAATACTGCTCCCTATGTACAAGAATATAACTACTATAATACTGCCCTCTATGTAAAAGAATATAACTACTATAATACTGCCTCCTATGTACAAGAATATAACTACTATAATACTGCCCTCTATGTACAAGAATATAACTACTATAATACTGCCCTCTATGTACAAGAATATAACTACTATAATACTGCCCTCTATGTACAAGAATATAACGACTTTAATGTATTTTACATTTTTTTTCAGGCTCGTTGGTTCTGGGAAGCCTATTTTAAATCAATGAAATCCATTGCTTTGACTACGCTGCAGATAATCAATGACAGAATATATCCATATGCAGCAAGGTCATATGAAGAGTGGAATGACCCTCTGTCTGTGGTAAGGTTTCTGAGTGTGTTGTCATTTTTTTTTTTTAACCTGGTAGAGGTATTGTTGGTGCAGTCACTGTGTACATACATTACTTATCCTGTACTGATCCTGAGCTACATCCTGTATTATCCTCCAGAGCTGCACTCACTATTCTGCTGGCGCAGTCACTGTGTACATACATTACATTACTTATCCTGTACTGATCCTGAGTTAGATCCTCTATTATCCTCCAGAGCTGCACTCACTATTCTGCTGGTGTAGTCACTGTACTTATCCTGTACTGATCCTGAGTTAGATCCTGTATTATCCTCCAGAGCTGCACTCACTATCTGTTGGTGCAGTCACTGTGTACATACATTACGTATCCTGTACTGATCCTGAGTTACATCCTGTATTATCCTCCAGAGCTGCGCTCACTATTCTGCTGGTGCAGTCACTGTGTACATACATTACT
Organism: Phyllomedusa bahiana; assembly: GCA_025379985.1. Taxonomy (NCBI): domain Eukaryota; kingdom Metazoa; phylum Chordata; class Amphibia; order Anura; family Hylidae; genus Phyllomedusa; species Phyllomedusa bahiana. Next base: position 58,087 of record JAODAL010011144.1, on the reverse strand, counting down.
TATCCTGTACTGATCCTGAGTTACATCCTGTATTATCCTCCAGAGCTGCGCTCACTATTCTGCTGGTGCAGTCACTGTGTACATACATTACTTATCCTGTACTGATCCTGAGTTACATCCTGTATTATCCTCCAGAGCTGCGCTCACTATTTGCTGGTGCAGTCATGTGTACATACATTACTTATCCTTCACTGATCCTGAGTTACATCCTGTATTATCCTCCAGAGCTGCACTCACTATTCTGCTGGTGCAGTCACTGTGTATACATACATTACTTATCCTGCACTGATCCTGAGTTACATCCTGTATTATACTCCAGAGCTGCACTCACTATTCTGCTGGTGCAGTCACTGTGTACATACATTACTTATCCTGTACTGATCCTGAGTTACATCCTGTATTATACTCCAGAGCTGCACTCTCTATTCTGCTGGTGCAGTCACTGTGTACATACATTACTTATCCTGTACTGATCCTGAGTTACATCCTGTATTATCCTCCAGAGCTGCACTCACTATTCTGCTGGTGCAGTCACTGTACATACATTACTTATCCTGTACTGATCCTGAGTTACATCCTGTATTATCCTCCAGAGCTGCGCTCACTATTCTGCTGGTGCAGTCACTGTACATACATTACTTATCCTGCACTGATCCTGAGTTACATCCTGTATTATACTCCAGAGCTGCACTCACTATTCTGCTGGTGCAGTCAATGTACATACATTAATTATCCTGTACTGATACTGAGTTACGTCCTGTATTATACTCCCGAGCTGCACTCGCTATTCTGCTGGTGCCGTCACGGTGTACATACATTACTTATGCTGTACTGATCCTGAGTTACATCCTATATTCTCCTCCAGGGTCTGATTGGTTTCTGGGTATGCTGTGTCACCTCCTTCCTTCTGATGTAGGAGTGATTTTCTTGAGGGCAGCTGTGCCCACATCATCAGCATTTTCAGGATAATCTACAATATTCTCTGACCTGATGAGATCCTTCCTGATAAGTTTCCATTTGCTCTGGAGACAGTGGTGGAGGAAATTAGATGGAGAAATGTGCTCTGCGCTTGGATAGGATTTGGCAGTGAAATTATTATGTCTCGGACCCGTATAAAGAATCGCAGCTTCTATCGCTGTTTCTAATATTTAGCTATTTAAGGAAAGGTTCGGTAACAGTCACTTCCTGTGTAATAACAAGATTCATGTAGTCGGTTACTTACAGGACTCATTGGGCCTTATGTATGAAAATTGTCTAGCCGTAAGACTTTGTTGCCCTTAGCGACCAACCATGGCCCACAGTAACCAGAGTTCATAGCTAATTATCAGAGCCCATAGCAACCAATCAAAGCACAGCTTTTATTTCTGATACTGCTCTGGAGAAATGCAGGCTGAGGTGTCGTTGGTCGCTATGGGCTCTGATTGGTCGCTATGGGCTCTGATTGGTCGCTATGGGCTCTGATTGGTCGCTGTGGGCTCTGATTGGTCGCTATGGGCTCTGATTGGTCGCTGTGGGCTCTGATTGGTCGCTGTGGGCTCTGATTGGTCGCTGTGGGCTCTGATTGGTCGCTGTGGGCTCTGATTGGTCGCTGTGGGCTCTGATTGGTCGCTGTGGGCTCTGATTGGTCGCTGTGGGCTCTGATTGGTCGCTGTGGTCTCTGATTGGTCGCTGTGGTCTCTGATTGGTCGCTGTTGGGTCTGATTGGTCGCTGTTGGGTCTGATTGGTCGCTGTGGTCTCTGATTGGTCGCTGTGGTCTCTGATTGGTCGCTGTGGTCTCTGATTGGTCGCTGTGGTCTCTGATTGGTCGCTGTGGTCTCTGATTGGTCGCTGTGGTCTCTGATTGGTCGGTGTTGGCTCTGATTGGTCGCTGTGGGCTCTGATTGGTCGCTGTGGGCTCTGATTGGACGCTGTGGGCTCTGATTGGACGCTGTGGGCTCTGATTGGACGCTGTGGGCTCTGATTGGTCGCTGTGGGCTCTGATTGGACGCTGTGGGCTCTGATTGGACGCTGTGGGCTCTGATTGGACGCTGTGGGCTCTGATTGGACGCTGTGGGCTTTGATTTGTTGCTTTGAGCTGATAACTATGGTCTGTGGTTGCTGTGAGCTCTGGTCGCTATTGGCTGTGATTGGTTGCTATGGGCTGTGATTGGTCGCTATGGGCTTTGTTTCTTTGCTTTGAGCTCTGATTAGTCGTTATGAGCTCTGATTGGTTGATATGGGCTCTGGTTGCTATGAGCTCTGGTTGGTCATTATGGGCTCTGGTTGCTATGGGCTCTGGTCATTATGGGCTCTGATTGGTCTTTATGGGCTCTGGTCTTTATGGGCTCTTGTTGGTATGGGCTCTGATTGGTCATTATGGTCTCTGGTTGCTATGGGCTCTGATTGGTCATTATGGACTCTGGTTGCTATGGGCTCTGATTGGTTTAGTCTTACTTCTAGACCATTTTGACACACAAGTCCCATTGACTATAGCTGCTCATTATTTTTGGAGAGAGGGCATGTCCTGGCCACTTGTAGCCTCACCTGTAGGATGCAGCTTACCTCTCTTTAGCCATGATTTGACTTGAGGGGGGCAAGGACTCGTTATTACACATTAGATGTTTCTTCCTTAAAGGAGCTGTCTAGTTTAGAAAATCTTTTTTCATAAAGTTTAATAGGGAATTCTGGCATCAAATAGATGATGATGTGGAAATCGATTACAAAGAGAGTCTCTGGAGGAGCCATCCTGTCCTTCAGTACACAAACAGCCCATTGATATGAATGTACATTGTGTAATGTTTTATTTCTCCTGTGGGGGCGCTGCAGGATATTTGAACACTTACTGTCAGGTTTTGCCTCAGATTACATTGGACCCCTTGGGGGTCCCATCAGGAAAAAAAACTGTCACCAGTTTATTTTCATGGCACCCTCTTAATAAATAGGGGGACAGCCCCTTTAAAAGAAGGTCTGTTTTTATTATGCAAAGCTACAAATTCTCTCATTCCCTCCACACGGCAGTCGGGTAACGTGTCAAAATTTCGGGTTTCCTGCAAATATTGACGTGAAGAGATTTCTGTAAGTAGAATTTTATAAGGTATCAGTAGGGCCATGTAAAAAAACAAAATAATGTGAAGAGGGAGCCTTGACCTTCTACGATAATATGGCTGAGAATTGGGGAGACCATGGTCAACTTCCTACCGTTACCAGAGCGCGTCTTCCTATGGATTGCCCCAGACTCATGGCAGTAACAACCCCAAACCTCTTAACCCCTTAAGTACCAAGCCTGAAAAGGCCTTAAAGGGGTTGTCTCACTACATAGATTAGCTTTCAACATGTAGGGAAAAGTAAGTGAAGACATTTTCCAAATCTTTTACTTTGTTAAGGAGATAAGAGAGATTTTATCTGCTCCGAGTGCCCACCGGTCGGCATCTGAGAGTAGGAAATTACATGACTGTAGGTCAGACTGCCAGCAGCTTAACGGAGTGTGTTAACTCTAACAAACAAAGGATACTAATTACTTGTTGACTATGAGCTCTGAAGCTTTCTGTTCTATAGTTTAGATCTCTTGCTCTTGTGTCAGGACAATTAGAAGAGCGGGGGATATTGAGCTGATCTGCTATAGAACCACCCACAACCTGACCAGGAAGAGACAGGAAGCATGAATCTGAAAAAAGCCAGGTCTGTAGCTATAGCAACTAGCGCTGGCAGCCTATCAGGAGAGATGAAACAGATCTGTAGCTATAGCAACCAGTGCTGGCAGCCTATCATGAGAGATTGAACAGGTCTGTAGCTATAGCGACCAGCGCTGGTAGCCTATCAGGAGAGATTGAACAAGTCTGTAGCTATGGTAACCAGTGCTGGCAGCATATCAGGAGAGATCAAACAGGTCTGTAGCTATAGCGACCTCGAGGTAGCTGATGCAGCACATACAAGAGGGGATATCTAGGAATAGGTGGGACTCTGTTAATGTACACATATTGCAAATTGATGTCATCAAAAGCAAGACTATAGTGAAACAACCTCTTTAATCCAATATCAGCAGCACACTACTACTAGCACTAAAAAACTATCAAAAAGAACATAGGGATTTTTGGAAAAGCATTTCTGCTACTTAGGATACGTGAAAATTAAGATTCACATTTTTGTTCAAAACTGCTTAAGCCCACCTGCCAATTAGCAAGGCGAACTCAATACAGGTGGGAACCTACACAAACGTTACCGCTCTTGGTGCCTGTTCTGACCTCCACATTTCAGAGAGAGACGGCTCCAGCTGCAAGGTACTCTGCTTTGATTTAAAAACCTGTGCAGGTGGGTGGAGTGCAAAAAGCGGAAGAGGGGGCAGCCGCTCCCCCATACGACCAGTCTAGAAAACACTATTTGGTCTGCACTTCCAAAAAACAAATAGTGTTTTCTACAACCCCTTTTAATGTCCAACTAAGTTTGTCAGATTTTGCTTCCCTGCGTTTCAGTAGTCATTTACTTTTTTTTTTTTTAGTGACGCAGTTATACAACTTGTTTTATGCGGGAGAAGTTGTGTGTTTTGGAGGCCGTAGTTTGAGTTTACATATAAAATACCGCGTAATTTGAAAAAAACTATTTTTTTGCAGTGTGAACAAAATTTTTTTCCATATGCTATTTTACACCATCCATATTTTTAACCTATTAGATTAATTCTACAGGTTATTACAGTTGTGTGAATACCTAATTTGTTCAGGTTTTTGTTTTGTCATATATGCTCAATTATTTTTTTCCTTACATTTTTATTTTATAATTCATTTTATTTATTTTTCCCTCACTATTTGATGTTTTTAAATATCTTCTTTTTTTTTTTTAATATTTCCATTTTTTTTTTTTGTACATGTGTATGTATTATCATACTCCTGTATACTCCTCCTGTATGCTAAAATATTACAGTGTGTCAGTATGACACAGGCGGCTGTCAGGGCAACACACAGTGCGCCCTAATGGCAGACTTACTATATTGACAGCTCTGCAGCCACTTTAGGTCCCCGGGGCTGACAGTTCAGGCTTTCTAGGGCACTGGGAATCCTCTTTCATCATGTCTGGGTCACAGATCGTGTCTATCAAATGGTTAAACCATGGTAATTGGAGGCGGACGCACAACAGAGACTTGTTCTAGGAACGGAGCTGTTAACTGTAGCTCTGTTCCTAGTGTAGTTGTGGCGCTGATAGTTGCAAACCACTTCTAAAGGCAAAAAAACCCAAAAAAACCTGAAACACGGCCATACTCGCAGCTCAAAGGCTGGAATGAGACTGGACCCAGCAGAGAGGCAACTCCAGCCCCCATGCTACTTAGGAAAAATATACAGGTGCAGCTGATTGCTGAGCAGTAGCCCACACACCTCACCACTAGGGGAACAACCAGACTGCACATTAAATTGACACCTATTCACACAGCATGCAAAAAAAGCTACAGTACAATACATTGGGAGATTGCACAAATGCAAAAAATACCCGTAAGACAACCACTCACACACCTTCAATATATGAGGGAGGTGGTTGCTGGTATTAGAATTGTATATAGATAAAATGATAAATGGGTGCCAGTATTGTAAAAACGTGTGGTGCACCATGCTGGCTCACAGCCTATTACGCCATTACTATTCAATTGGCCGGGCTGCCCAGCACTTTTGGGGTGTGCAACACAAAATACACTTCTAATGGCAGCAACGTCATTAGGCGTTGCTGCCAATTGAAAATACGATTCGCCTGCCGTCAAAATACAGTGGGCGGTCGTCATGGGGTTAAGGAACAGCCCTAATCTCTCCCTCCTCCCCCATTTGTTCATTAGAAATCACTTTTAGGTACACTTTGGTGCAAGTAACATTGCTTACCTGCAGCTGCATACAGGATTTCTGGCTGATGCAACAGTTTCTGTTAGGTCCCATGATCTGCACTGTGATTGGCTGATAGACCCTGCGCTTTTGATGCTGAGAGGAAGTCTGTCCCTCTATGCAGTCCTATGAGACTGACTTTGAACCTGTCATAGGACTGCGGAAAGAGAGATTGACCGCCGGGCACTGTGTGTTACTGCAACTCGGATAGCAGGTCACGTGACCCAGTGGCAGCAGTGAGAGATCCTGTATTTAGCTGCAGGTCAGCAAAATTACTGGCACCGCTGTGTATCTAGGAGCAATTTCTAATGAACTAAAGGAAGAAAAAAACTGGAGTAGTCCTCTTAATTATGATTCATCATACTGATCTATAATAACTTTTCCTGAACCTGTCACATAGCGCTTATTTTCATGTCCGTCCTGCCGTGGCCTCTATTGTTCTTTTTTCCTTTATGTATTTTTAGTTTTTGTCTTGTATTTTGGGAAAGTCGGGTCCTTGTACACATCACGCTCTGTGAATGGGCTGTTGCGGCAATCATCTGATACTTATTATCAGGCGTACAGAAGAGCTTATCTCCAGGCTGCTTTATTGGTGGAATCACGTACAGTTACTCTACCACCCATGTGATTGATAATTTATAGCACATGATGATATAGCCTTTCAGATGTCGGTTTCGTACTGTTAAAGAGCAGCGCCAATACGTGTTAGTGCATGTATATGTGAACAAGAATATAACTACTATAATACAGCCACCTATGTACAAGAATATAACTACTATAATACTGCCCCTAGGTACAAGAATATAACTACTATAATACTGCCCCTAGGTACAAGAATATAACTACTATAATACTGCCTCTATGTACAAGAATATAACTACTATAATACTGCCCCTATGTACAAGAATATAACTACTATAATACTGCCCCTATGTACAAGAATATAACTACTATAATACAGCCACCTATGTACAAGAATATAACTACTATAATACTGCCCTCTATGTACAAGAATATAACTACTATAATACTGCCCCTATGTACAAGAATATAACTACTATAATACTGCCCTCTATGTACAAGAATATAACTACTATAATACTGCCCCTATGTACAAGAATATAACTACTTTAATACTGCCCCTATGTACAAGAATATAACTACTATAATACTGCTCCCTATGTACAAGAATATAACTACTATAATACTGCTCCTATGTACAAGAATATAACTACTATAATACTGCCCCCTATGTACAAGAATATAACTGCTATAATACTGCTCCTATGTACAAGAATATAACTACTATAATGCTGCCCCCTATGTACAAGAATATAACTACTATAATACTGCCCTATGTACAAGAATACAACTACTATAATATTGCCTCTATGTACAAGAATATAACTGCTATAATACTGCTCCTATGTACAAGAATATAACTACTATACTGCTGCCCCTATGTACAAGAATATAACTACTATAATACTTCCCCCTATGTACAAGAATAGAACTACTATAATGCTTTCCCCTATGTACAATAATATAACTACTATAATACTGCTCCTATGTACAAGATTATAACTACTATAATACTGCCTCCTATGTACAAGAATATATCTCCTATAATACTGCCCTCTATGTACAAGAATATAACTACTATAATACTGCCCCTATGTACATACTGCTCCCTATGTACAAGAATATAACTACTATAATACTGCCCCCTCTGTACAAGAATATAACTACTATAATACTGCTGCCTATGTACAAGAATATAACTACTATAATACTGCCCCTATGTACAAGAATATAACTACTATAATACTGCCCCCTATGTACAAGAATATAACTACTATAATACTGCCCCTAACTACTATAATACTGCCTCCTATGTACAAGAATATAACTGCTATAATACTGCACCTATGTACAAGAATATAACTACTATAATACTACTCTTATGTACAAGAATATAACTACTATAATACTGCCTCCCTATGTACAAGAATATACTATAATACTGCTCCTATGTACAAGAATATAACTACTATAATACTGCTCCTATGTACAAGAATATAACTACTTTAATACTGCCTACTATGTACAAGAATATAACTGCTATAATACTGCTCCTATGTACAAGAATATAACTACTATAATGCTGTCCCTATGTACAAGAATATAACTACTATAATACTTCCCCACCCTATTTACAATAATTTAACTAATTTAATACTTCCCCCTATGTTCAATAATATAACTACTATAATACTGCTCCTATGTACAAGAATATAACTACTATAATACTGCCTCCTATGTACAAGAATATAAATACTATAATACTGCTCCTATGTACAAGAATATAACTACTATAATACTGCCTCTATGTACAAGAATATAACTACTATAATACTGCCCCCTATGTACAAGAATATAACTACTATAATGCTGTCCCCTACGTACAAGAATATAACTACTATAATGCTGTCCCCTACGTACAAGAATATAACTACTATAATACTGTTTCCTATGTACAAGAATATAACTACTAGAATACTGCTCCTATGTACAAGAATATAACTACTAGAATACTGCCCCTATGTACAAAAATATAACTACTATAATGCTGCCCCCTATGTACAAGAATATAACTACTATAATACGGCCCCCTATGTACAAGAATATAACTACTATAATACTGCCTCCTATGTACAAAAATATAACTACTATAATACTGCTCCTATGTACAAGAATATAACTACTATAATACTGCCCTCTATGTACAAGAATATAACTACTATAATACTGCTCCTATGTACAAGAATATAACTACTATAATACTGCCTCCTATGTACAAGAATATAACTACTATAATACTGCTCCCTATGTACAAGAATATAACTACTATAATACTGCTCGTAAGGGGTTGGAATTGTAAAATCATCCCATCCACATGGGGTCTGAATGCCTAATCCAGGCGGTTTGCCCACAGAGGGGTTAACGCGGCGGCGCTCATGCCCTTTAACCAGCGCAGGATGAGAATCACACTGACATTCTTTCTCAGAGTATGCTGTGGAAATACATTGTGCATAATTGGAGAAAAAAAATAGAATAAATCAAGACTTTCCTTTTTCTAAGGTCTGGTAATTCATAATTGAAACCACATTCGTGGTCGAGGGGTTGGTATTTAAGACGAAGGAGGAAAAAAAACATGAAAATACCAAGAGAAGCTAAAACGAGCCGTGCGCTCCATCCGTCATGACAGCCCAGAGACGGGGCCGCAGCGGCGCTTTTATCAGCTGAATGCAACTGCCAGGCCCCGGCTCCGGATGATGGAGATCTGCGGCTTGTACATTAGTGCTATTACTCCCATCATTGTATTAGTCCCCACTCATCAGACATAGGTAGGGAGTGACTGGTGTTGTCCATGAATGATTCCCCATAGATACCGAACACAGGTCAGACCCCATTCAGCTTTTCTACCCTAATAATGCTACATTAGTGGGTTCATTGTGTCTTCTCATGGGCAGCTCCTAATCCAAGAACCATCCTGCAATCAGCTGATCGCTGGCGATTCCGCTCCAGAATTTGCAGCTTTTGAAATGTATGGACAGACCGGGAGGGCAAGTCTGCAACTGAGACAACCCCTTTAAGTGATGTCCTATTCGACGGATCAGTAGTCTGCAGCATTTGCAGACTACTCAATTTAAATCTCATTCCACCAATCAGCGGTGTCTAAAGGGAGGTCACATGATTTAGTGACCAGGGAGCGCCTTGCTCCGGAGTTGGCACATTGGGGTCTCTATAGTGGAATAGTCAGTGGCACCTCTCTTTCTCTCTAGATCTCTCTCTTTCTCTCTAGTTCTTTCTCCCTCTTTCTCTCTAGTTCGTTCTCCCTCTCCCTCTTTCTTTCTCTCTCTCTCTCTCTCTCCCTCTTTCTTTCTCTCTCTCTCTCCCTCTTTCTTTCTCTCTCTCTCTCCCTCTTTCTTTCTCTCTCTCTCCCTCTTTCTTTCTCTCTCTCCCTCTTTCTTTCTCTCTCTCTCTCCCTCTTTCTTTCTCTCTCTCTCTCCCTCTTTCTTTCTCTCTCCCTCTTTCTTTCTCTCCCTCTCTCCCTCTTTCTTTCTCTCTCCCTCTTTCTTTCTCTCTTTCTCTCCCTCTTTCTTTCTCTCTAGTTCTCTCCCTCTCTCTCTTTCGCTCTAGTTCTCTCTCCCTCTCTCTCTTTCTCTCTAGTTCTCTCTCCCTCTCTCTCTTTCACTCTCGTTCTCTCTCCCTCTCTCTCTTTCTCTCTAGTTCTCTCTCCCTCTCTCTCTTTCTCTCTAGTTCTCTCTCCCTCTCTCTCTTTCTCTCTAGTTCTCTCTCCCTCTCTCTCTTTCTCTCTAGTTCTCTCTCCCTCTCTCTTTCTCTCTAGTTCTCTCTTTCTCTCTAGTTCTCTCTTTCTCTCTAGTTCTCTCTTTCCCTCTAGTTCTCTTTCCCTCTAGTTCTCTCTTTCCCTCTAGTTCTCTCTGTCCCTCTAGTTCTCTCTTTCCCTCTAGTTCTCTCTTTCCCTCTAGTTCTCTCTTTCCCTCTAGTTCTCTCTTTCCCTCTAGTTCTCTCTTTCCCTCTAGTTCTCTCTTTCCCTCTCGTTCTCTCTTTCCCTCTCGTTCTCTCTTTCCCTCTCGTTCTCTCTTTCCCTCTCGTTCTCTCTTTCCCTCTCGTTCTCTCTTTCCCTCTCGTTCTCTCTTTCCCTCTCGTTCTCTATTTCCCTCTCGTTCACTCTTTCCCTCTCGTTCTCTCTTTCCCTCTCGTTCTCTCTTTCCCTCTCGTTTCTCTTTCCCTCTCGTTCTCTCTTTCCCTTCGTTCTCCTTCCCTCTCGTTCTCTTTTCCCCCCCTCGTTCGCTCTGTCCCTGCCGTTCTCTCTTTCCCTCTCGTTCTCTCTTTCCCTCTCGTTCTCTCTTTCCCTCTCGTTCTCTCTTTCCCTCTCGTTCTCTCTTTCCCTCTCGTTCTCTCTTTCCCTCTCGTTCTCTCTTTCCCTCTCGTTCTCTCTTTCCCTCTCGTTCTCTCTTTACCTCTCGTTCTCTCTTTCCCTCTCGTTCTCTCTTTCCCTCTCGTTCTCTCTTTGCCTCTCGTTCTCTCTTTTCCTCTCTCTTTCTCTCTAGTTCTCTCTCTTTCTCTCTAGTTCTCTCTCCCTCTCTCTCTTTCTCTCTAGTTCTCTCTCCCTCTCTCTCTTTCTCTCTAGTTCTCTCTCCCTCTCTCTCTTTCTCTCTAGTTCTCTTTCTCCCTCTCTCTCTTTCTCTCTAGTTCTCTTTCTCCCCCTCTCTCTTTCTCTCTAGTTCTCTTTCTCCCCCTCTCTCTCTATATATTTATAATTTTTTTAACGTTCCTCTGTACTGTGCATGACTTCCTGGCTTGTCTCTCTGACTTCCTCTCTGTAAGCTGCGGCAGAGAGAGTATCGCTGGATAGTTCTCTACGCAGTGTTATCGGCAGCTTCTGATAAGTGTGAGGAAAGCTGTCCCTTTTTCCCTCTCTAGGGCAGAAAAAGATTGACCCATTAGCCTTTCATGAATGGCTTTTGTCTTTGCCCTGTTAGTATAGTCTCCTCTTTTCTACCCCTGTCCATAGAACAATAGTCATCATTCTATCATTACCTACTGTTTGTAATTAGACCTACCTACAGATAAGCAGCAACTGCAGTAAAGTGAGATGAGTCTAGCCAGCCATTTAGGAGTTTTATCTCTTAGGTATCACAGCAAGCGAGAGTAAGATTTTATCTCTCATTTTCAATTGTATAGGGATGCAGAAATTTTAAAAAAAGACAATACTGCCAAAAATCTTAAGAAAATTTTTTTTTTCAGGAGTTTTGGTGTTAACAAAAAAATACTCTTTTCTAATGGTAGTGTCCCTTTAACATCTGCTAGTAGAATCAAACATGGCTGGATGTCTAGAGCGGTCTTGTATCCTGGGCCATCGGATTAAAGGGGTTTTGCCACGATGTAATGTTGATGTGGGATCCTCCAAAATGGGTATTTAATCACTGTTCTAAATATATGTGATTACAAAAAGTGAAGCCTGTGAGAGTTACAGCATTGCTCAGTCCCCCTTAGTTTCCTGACAGTTTACATTAGACACGATCAGAGCTGACAGGAGCTGATCTGGCCGGGCTTGCGTGTTTGCACTTCTTATCTGATGACAGGGAACATGAAGGAGCTTGCAAGGGGCTGGGGAGAAAGTGCAGTGCATGAGTCTGTCTGCAGTATATATAATCCACTGGTTGTAATGTTATTATTTGAGTAAACTTTAGAGACGCTCCCTGCTTCCTGGTCTCTTCACCCACTCCCTCTCACCCCTGCAGTGGTTCATGACTCAGCATGATTTGTTTATATTCTCTCCTAAGTAGATAAAAGGTAAGGAACTCACTTCGTGGCAGACCCCCTTTAAACCAGTTTGGGGACCTTAGAAAGAGGCGCATAAAAAACTGTTCTCATCGATCTACATGGAACAGCTGGTCTGATATGTGAGCAATCGAGGAATGGGCCGTGTGCTATCCTGTTTTGGACAGTGAGCCTACAACCAACTTACAGCTCGGCGTTAGTCTGGGGATAGGTGTTGGTTAGGGGTCATCGACACAGCGTTTTGCTTTACGTCTGGGGTTCCTGGTGGAGTACCATGAAAAACCTGCTCCTACGAGTACCACGACGCATACCACAACATAGTCGCCGCAGCCTCATAGATATAAAGGGAAAAAGTGTGTTTCAAATAGGGCTGCTCTATTGATTTCCATGTGGCTGCGCCAGATATTTTGTGGTATCCATTAGTGTATCTCTTTACATGGATGTCACAGATGTAGCACATAACGCTGTGTGAAGGGGCCCTTACTTACAATCAGATCTTTACTTTTGGGGCCGCTCACAGGTTATAGTCAATGTTTTGCACTTTTAAAGTAAAAAAAAAAAAAAATATCACGCATTGCACCCAATTTCAGTATAACATAATAAAGGGTGTGTAGAATTTTGCAGCTTTTTTTTATTTTTTTTTAAACTGCACCAAGGCCTAAATAAGGTCCCATTAACATAGTGGACCTCATTTATGAAAACTGTCTAAGCGTAAGACTGTCCTTGTTGCCCATAGCAACCAGTCAGAGCCCATAGCGACCAATCAGAGCTCAGCTTTCATTTTTCCAGAGCAGTAGAAGAAATAAAAGCTGAGCTCTGATTGGTGGCTGTGGGCTCTGATTGGTGGCTATGGGCTCTGATTGGTGGCTGTGGGCTCTGATTGGTGGCTGTGGGCTCTGATTGGTGGCTGTGGGCTCTGATTGGTCGCTGTGGGCTCTGATTGGTCGCTGTGGGCTCTGATTGGTCGCTATGGGCTCTGATTGGTTGCTATGAGCTCTGATTGGTGGCTGTGAGCTCTGATTGGTCGCTGTGGGCTCTGATTGGTCGCTGTGGGCTCTGATTGGTCGCTGTGGGCTCTGATTGGTCGCTGTGGGCTCTGATTGGTCGCTGTGGGCTCTGATTGGTCGCTGTGGGCTCTGATTGGTCGCTGTGGGCTCTGATTGGTGGCTGTGAGTTCTGATTGGTTGCTGTGGGCTCTGGTTGGTGGCTGAGAGTTCTGATTGGTCGCTGTGGGCTCTGATTGGTGGCTGTGGGCTCTGATTGGTGGCTGTGAGTTCTGATTTGTGGCTTTGGGCTCTGGTTGGTCGCTGTGGGCTCTGATTGGTCGCTGTGGGCTCTGGTTGGTCGCTGTGGGGCTCTGGTTGGTCGCTGTGGGATCTGATTGGTCGCTGTGGGCTCTGATTGGTGGCTGTGGGCTCTGGTTGGTGGCTGTGGGCTCTGGTTGGTGGCTATGGGCAACCAGGACAGTCTTACACTTAGACAGTTTCCATAAATGAGGCCCAGTGTGTTCACTAACCTTTATGGTATTCGTCAGGATACTGTAAAAATTCATCCCAACAGATGGGCACCAGCGGGGACATTGACTTCCTAAGGATAAACATGGGGCTCATAAAATAGCACTTGCACTATTTAATAAACGAATCCAATTTCTTCCTGGTCAACCGGGCTTTCCTATCCGGTGCCGAAACCGGACATGATCGCTAAACGAGGCAAAAATAGTTCAACTAGAACTAGGTCTGCCCTATAGAAGTCAATGGCCTCCCGGCTTATATCCATTGGGAGGATACCACGAACACGTGCCGAAAACGTCTCAGCGTGGGGCGCGACGCGGCGGAGGTCGGCGTGGGGGCGCGACGCGGCGGAGGTCGGCGTGGGGGCTCGACGCGGCGGAGGTCGGCGTGGGGGCTCGACGCGGCGGAGGTCGGCGTGGGGGCTCGTCGCGTCGGAGGTCGGCTAGGGTCACGACGCGGCAGAGGTCGGCGTGGGGCGGGATCTACTAGGACGAGAGTAACACCTGATCGGACTATACAGGGATTTCTTCTATGGTCTGTTTCCATAGAAACACAATGGTCTGCAGAGGAGCTGTATACATAAACCAGTCATCATTCACCCTAAGGTGATCTGTATATTGTATTCCTGGAGGCCTAAACAGACTTTGTCATCAGACATGATGTAGTAGGACTTTTTTTACATGTGAGTGCTAGCTCTTTAGCTACTAGGCGTCCTCTCTGGCAATGTACAGGAACAAGATCTCTGGGGAAGCTCCCATGGAGCCTTAAAGGGGTTTTGCCACGATGTGAGTTCCTTACCTCTTATCTGCTCAGGAGAGAAGATAAACAAAGCATGCTGAGTCATGAACTGCTGCAGGGGTGAGAGGGAGGGGCCTGAGCAGAGAGGAGCAGAGAGCGAGGAAGCAGGGAGCATCTGCAAAGTTTACTCAAATAATGACATTACAACCAGTGGATTCTGTATACAGCAGACAGCCTCATACACTGCACTTTTCACCCCAGCCCCTTGGCAGCTCCTTCATGTTCCCTGTCATCAGATAAGAAGTGCAAACACTCAAGCCCGGCCAGATCAGCTCCTGTCAGTGTCCTGGTTGTGTCTAATGTAAACTTTCAGGAAACTAAGGGGGACTGAGCAATGCTGTAGCTCTGAGGCTTCACTTTTTGTAATCGCATATATTTAGAAAAGTGATTAAATACCCATTTTGGTGGATCCCACGTCAACATTACATCGTAGCAAAACCCCTTTAATCATGATTTCACTCCCTGTCATAGTAAGGCCTTTGCCTGCTTCCTCCTGGCACTGTGCACTCGCCATCTCCCCACTTCTTTGCCGCTGCCTGATTTCTCCTTTTGAAGCCCGGGAGGTCAAGAGGTCTCAGACAGCAGACGCGCCGGCGGGGGGTCGGCTCTTGAGCACTTGAGAACAAGCCTTTAAAGGTCCATTTGAAAGTGGTTTTCCTTCCAGGGGCCACTTGTTAAGTGGGAGCCTTTAATGGCCGTGCCGGCGGCTGTCAGAGTGTTAATGACTTTGCAGCATGACATAGGGGCCCCCGGCCCTTGGGGCATCGTCCAGCCACGGTTGGGAGGACGTGTGCCTTGTTCCTGAAGCCGCCAGTGGTGGTTCCTTTCCGAAGGCGGCCGCGTCCTTCGCTGTCCTCCCGGGGTCAGCAGGTGGAGGCGGACAGCTGCGGGGGTCCTGGGGAGGTTATATCTGGCATTTGGGCAGCACCTGCTAATTACCGGGATCTGTCTCATCTTACGGGGACACAAGTGCTGGTTTCATGTAGGGATCTACATTCATAGCTCGTCGCCACCTCCGGGTTACGGTTCCAAATTATTCGGTAGCAGGTATGCAAATTAGCGGCTCCAAATATTCTGGTAATTTACGCCCTACATGAAGCTGTCACTCTTAATAACTGCACGCTAACATGGAGGACGCAACCGTGAACAAGTAAGTGCCCCCTCAAATCTGCAAATAACCCAGTAAAATGATGTCTTTAATTGCTGGGAAACCTGGGTAGCAGCTCCAAATAGGGAGAGACCGCACAGCAGCACAGAGTGTTTTAGGAATGAAATGTGCTGTTACATAAAGTGCTGACCTGTCCACTTATGTCATGTGTTAGGACAGCGCTGCTTGGGAGCAGGTTTCTCTATCAGCACAGAGTATTTCAGGAAGCCTAGTGGACAGGTCAGCACTGGATCAACACTAAGCTTCCTGAAATACTCTGTGCTGATCGAGAAACCTGCTCCCAAGCAGCGCTGTCCTAATACATCACATAAGTGGAAAGGTCAGCACTGGATCAACACTAAGCTTCCTGAAATACTCTGTGCTGATAGGGAGAACTGCTACCAAGTAGTGCTGTGCTAATACATCACATAAGTGGACAGGTCAGCACTGCATCATCACTAAGCTTCCTGAAATACTCTGTGCTGATAGAGAAACCTGCTCCCAAGCAGCGCTATCCTAATACATCACATAAGTGGACAGGTCAGCACTGGATCAACACTTATGTGATGTATTAGGACAGCGCTGCTTGGAGCAGTTTCTCTATCAGCACAGAGTATTTCAGAACTTAGTGATGATGCAGTCTGACCTGTCCACTTATGTGATGTATTAGGACAGCGCTGCTTGGGAGCAGGTTTCTCTATCAGCACAGAGTATTTCAGGAAGCTTAGTGATGATGCAGTGCTGACCTGTCCACTTATGTGATGTATTAGGACAGCGCTGCTTGGGAGCAGGTTTCCCTATCAGCACAGAGTATTTCAGGAAGCTTAGTGTTGATCCTGTTGGGTTCAGTAAGTGTCCCCTCGAATCAACATATACCCCAGTAAAATATATCTGTCTGGGAAAGCTGGGTCGCAGCTCCAAATAAGACGAGATGACAAAGCTGCGCAGAGTATTTCAGGGATGTATGTGCTGATCCAGATTGGGCTCAGCAAATGCCCCTTCAAAGTAGGGAATACTCCAGTACAATAAAATCTATAAGCATTCTGTATTTGTACCTAGGAAAGCTGGATAGCAGCTACAAATAAGGAGAGATGGCACAGCAGCACAGAGTGTTTTAGAAAATGATTGTGCTAGTCTTTTGTGGGGTGGGGACCTCTCCTCATATGTGATGTTTGAGAACAGGGCTGCATGTGACAGTGACATAGCTTCTGAAAACCCCAGTACAATGAAATCCTTCAGCATTCCTAGGGTATCTGTGTAAGGGAAAGCTGGGTTGCCGCTCCAAATAAGGAGATATTACACTGCAGCACAGAGTTTTTTAGAAATGAATTGCGTTGTCCTTAGATGGGTTAGTGTCATCCATTTATGTGTTGTGTTAGGGCAGGTTTTCATGAGACAGTGACACTGTTTTTGAAAGGAAGAGGGTCCCCTGACAGCACAGAGTATTTCAGGATGGTTATTGCCGATCTACTTGGGTTCAGTAAGTGCCCCGTCAATTGGCGTGGGTAGTTACTGAACCCAACTAGATAATCAATAACCATCCTGAAATACTCTGTGCTGCCAAGGGACCATTTCCCTTTCAAAAACGGTGTCACTGTCTCATGCAGCCCTGCCCTCACACATCACATAAATGGGTGACACTAACCCATCTAAGGACAACGCACGTCTTTTCTAAAATACTCTGTGCTGCAGTTTCATCTCTCCTTATTTGCAGCAGCAACCCAGCTTTCCCACACACAGATACCCTAGGAATGCTGAAGATTCCATTGTACTGGGGTAGTTATTAATTGGAGGGGGCAGTTACTGAACCCAAGTGGACTACAATTAACCACTATCCCAGTACAATTAAATCCTTCTGCATTCTTTGTGTTTGTGTCTGGGAATCTGGATGACCCCTCCAAATAAGGAGAGAGGTCCCAGCAGCACAGAGTATTTCAGGGAAGTATGTGCTGCATGGGCTCAGTAAGTGCCCCAGTACAATTCTATCCTTGAGCATTTTTAGTGTCTCTGCGTCTGTGCGGCTGGGACCTCTCTCCCTATTTAGAGCTGATACCCAGTTTTCCCAAAGTATTTTAGGAACACAATGTGCTGGTGTTCAGGGTGGTTGTTACCTGTCCACTCATGTGATGTATATTCAAAATAGCAGGATCTCCTGACAGCACAGTGTGTTTCAGGAAAGCATGTGCTGATCCAGTTTGGTCCATTCAATGCCCCCTCAAATTAGCGGATACCCCAAGTAAAATTAAATCCTATTTTGTATTTCTGCCTAGGAAAGCTGGGTAGCCGCTGCAAATAAGGCTAGAGCTCCCAGCAGCACAGAGAATTTTAGGAAAGCAGGTGCTGATCCAGTTTGGTCCATTCAATGCCCCCTCAAATTAGCGGATACCCCGAGTAATATTAAATCCTTTTGTGTATTTCTGCCTAGGAAAAATGGCTAGCCGCTCCAAATAAGGCTAGAGCTCCCAGCAGCACAGAGCATTTTAGGAAAGCATGTGCTGATCCAGTTTGGTCCATTCAATGCCCCCTCAAATTAGTCTATACCCCGAGTAATATTAAATCCTTTCGTGTATTTTAATGCTAGAAAATGCTACCTCCAAATAAAGGCTAGAGTTTCCGCAGCACAGAGTGTTTTAGGAAAGAAGTGTTCTGTTTTTTTTAGGAGCGTTTTTGACCTGTTCATTTATGTGATCTATGTGGTCAGGTCTGGTTCCTGACACTGGAAGTTGCTGTGTCCCTGGCAGCACAGAGTATTTCTGGAAAGTATGTGCTGATCCAGTTTGGTTCATTCAATGCCCCCTCAAATTAGTCTATACCCCGGAATATTAAATCTTTTGGTATTTTTTTCGGAAATTTTCCAAATAAGGCTAGAGCTCCCATCAGCACAGAGCGTTTTAGGATAGAAGTGTGCTGATTTTTAGGGGGTTTGTGACCGGTTCATTTATGTGACCTATGAGACAGGGCTGGACACTGACACTGGAAGTAGTGGTGTCCCTGGCAGCACAGAGTATTTCAGGAATGTTTGAGCTGGTCCAGTTGGGGTCAGTGTGTATAGTTATCCTTCTTTTTACATAGTGCTTTCTAGTAGTAGACTTTGCACTGCTGTAGTTCTCCAGTGTGCACATCAGATAGGAATGGAAACTTTTTGTGACTGCAGAAGTATCAGCGCTGCGATAACGATCCTGCGCGTAGATAATGGCGTCTCCTCGGAGCGAGATCCGGCACAGAGAATATTTAGGGTGGAGGCGGCTGGTTGTAATCTGCAGTCCTGGGTCACATCTTACACCAAGGTGCTCTGAAGTTTGACTTGTTTATACCGTGTTCCACAACAGTATAATTGGTAGTGGCACAGCTCGCTGACTGGTTCCATATGCACGGCCATGCTTGTGAATATGCATCAGCGGGAGTCGTCAATAAACGGGACAATGGGGGCCTTGTGTACAGGGAAGCCGGAGGGGATGTGCACCTACTCGCCAGCGAAGGGGGCTCCAACATAAAACACGACTGCCAAAAGATGGAGGGAGCGGCAGGTTCTCTACACAGGACCTTAGGGAATATAGGCCCCTTGTAGTGCAGCAGACCTCGGTGTAAGGAGGCGCTCGCCTGCTATCTATTAAGTTGTGCATTAGGAAATATTGTGTTCACACTAAATGCAAATCTTCTCGTTCAGTGTACCAGTACATTACCTAATTCTGTACACAATGCAGATCCTCAGGGGTGGAGCCTGTCATAAGGATTCTGTCAGTCATTGTCCTGCTCCGCCCACTCTACTTCTAGTGCAGCAGACCTTGGTGTAAGGAGGCGCTCGCCTAATATCTATTATGTTGTGCATTCGGATATACAGTGTTCACACTAAATGCAAATCTTCTCGTTCAGTGTACCAGTACATTACCTAATTCTGTACACAATGCAGATCCTCAGGGGTGGAGCCTGGCATAGGGATTCTGTCATTCATTGTCCTGCTCCGCCCCCTCTGCTGCTGCTTATAGTACAGCAGACCTCGGTGTAAGGAGGCGCTCGCCTAATATCTATTATGTTGTGCATTCGGATATACAGTGTTCACACTAAATGCAAATCTTCTCGTTCAGTGTACCAGTAAATTACCTAATTGTGTACACAGTGCTGATCCTCGGGGGTGGAGCTTGACAAAGGTATTCTGTTAGTCATTGTCCTGCTCTGCCACCTCTGCTTCTTCTTTTAGTGCAGCAGACCTCGGTGGAAGGAGGCGCTCGCTTCTATCTATTATATTGTGCTTTAGGATATACAGTGTTCACACTAAATGCAAATCCACTTGTCGGTGTACAGGGAATTAACTAATTGTGTACACAGCACAGATCCTCGGGGGTGGACCCTGACATAAGAATTCTGTAAGTCATTGTCCTGCTCTACCCACTCTGTTTCTAGTGCAGCAGACCTCAGTGTAAGGAGGCGCTCGCCTGATATCTATTAAGTTGTGCATTAGCAAATACAGTGTTCACACTAAAGGCAAATCTGCGCGGTCAGTGCACCAGTACATTACCTAATTCTGTACACCGTGCAGATCCTCGGGGGTGGAGCCTGTCATAAGGATTCTGTCAACATTGTCCTGCTCCGCCCACTCTACTTCTAGTGCAGCAGACCTTGGTGTAAGGAGGCGCCCGCTATCTATTATACTGGTCATTAATGCTGTTCAAGTGGGGGGGGGGGGGGGAACCAAAAAGCAGGGGGCACTCCTAGTCTAGAGTGTCTGGCCAAACAAAGCAGTTCTTGTTTAGTAATGTACTAACCTGCTGTTGTTGCACCACCCTCCTCAAGCCTGCAGTTGGTAGTCTTTGCAGTCACTTCTCCTATGATAACTCTGCAAACGGGCTTTGGTGTGTAGATATAGTGAATGAAGATGAACGGAAAAAATGTGGACCCGGAGCTTGATTCCAGGAAGAAAAACCCCTCGTTGAGGTCGAGGATGGAGTTTAATAAAGGCTTTTATTCCATTGAAAACAATGAAAGAGCGTTAACCTTTTCATCAATATAACACACTTATAAGGCGTTTCATGCCTTACTGGCGCGGCTTCAGATAAAAAAGTGTTATAGATATAGTGAATAAATTAGTGCTATAAAGTAACTGAAACAGGTGTACAAGACTGCTAACCAAAAAGAATTAGGGATTTATTTGGACATGACAGAAATAAAAGAAATCAATGGGCAACGCGTTTCTCGCTATGGAGCATTTCCTCAGGTCCTTAATAGCAGTCTTAGCGCCTTGTAAACCTCATTATAGTAGAGTAAAGGATATAAAAGAGAGAGGTGGCGCTCTTCTGTTAAAGTACGTCAATGTAATAAAACAATATTAAAACACAATAGAGGGTGCTCACCTGCTGGTGTTGTGCGGTTATGGTAGAGGCACAACACTCATAATAGTGTGGGTGGCTCAATCCGAGCCTCGGAAACAGCGGCCTCGTAGTCCTATCCTCCGGAGCCAAAGTAAGGCGACGGGCAACTATGGAAAGCAACAGCAACAAAAACCAGGGGACTGGGCGCTCGTTTCTTGGTAATAATCCTCGTAAAAAAAAAGGACGTAGGATAAAAATTAATTTTATTCCATTAAAATATTAAGGTGTGAGCCCCAATATTACAAAGTAACGTGCATAACGCGTTTCGTGCCTGTACGGCACTTCCTCAGATTCTGTCATGAACGAAACGCGTTATGCACGTTACTTTGTAATATTGGGGCTCACACCTTAATATTTTAATGGAATAAAATAAATTTTTATCCTACGTCCTTTTTTACGAGGATTACTACCAAGAAACGAGCGCCCGGTGCCCTGGTTTTTGTTGCTGTCGCTTTTCATTATAGTAGAAGAAACGCTGCATAGTGAGAAACTCGTCCATAGACTTTTTATTTCTTTTATGTCTGAATAATTCCCTAATTTATTCACTATATTGTTCATTAAGATCTAATCTGTTGAGATTAAATGCAATATGTGGGAGCTCTGCTAGTTTCCTGTACCAGTAAATCTCCTTGACTGTGTAGCCAGTACGGCTCCTCGGGGGTGGAGCTTGACACGGTGATTCTGTCACACAGTGTCATGTTCCTCTTCCTCTGCTGCTTCTTTTAGTGCAGCAGACCTTAGTGTAAGGAGGTGCTCGCCCGCTATCTGTAATATCGTGCATTAGGATATACAGTGTTCAGACTAAATGCAATAGGTGGGCGCTCCGCTGGGTCAGTGTAATACTAAGTCTACCTTATTGTGTACCCAGTTTGGCTCCTCAGGGGTGGAGCCTGATGCTGGGATTCTGCCTGTCAGTCAGTGCCATGCTCCGCCTCCTCTGCAGCTTCTTGTAGTGTAGCGGACCTTGCGCTCGCCACTATCTATTATAGTGTGCATTGAGATATATACGACATTCAGACTAAATGCAATGGGCAGGCGCTCCGCTCAGTCAGTGAACCTGTAGATCTCCTTGTCTGTGGACCCAGTGTGGCCCCTGGAGGGTGGAGCCTGACACAGGGATTCTGTCCGTCAGTCAGTGTCCTGCTCCGTCCCCTCCGCTTCTGCAGTAAATAGGATATAGCATATTTGGTTTATTTGTAGTCTCTCTTTATAATTTCTGTTCATCCATAGACACGACATGATTGCATCGTACGACTCCATCTGTTTTGGTCAATTGTCGGACATTGAAGCCTCTCTTTCCTGAAACAGCTCCCCCAACTATAAGCTGCAGTGTCATTTGAGGTCAACCTTACTATAAAGTTCATATACCCTGTTGAAACCCTCTGTAATTGTTCAGTAACTTTTGTCCAACAGCCCAATTTACAGATTATTTGTCTAGAGTGCTCTGAACCCACCTTATTAAATACAGGTATAATCTGTATATACAGTAGTCACTGTGTACATACATTCCTTATCCTGTATTATCTTCTAGAGCTGCACTTACTATTCTGCTGGTGCAGTCACTGTGTACATACATTACTTATCCTGTACTGATCCTGAGTAACATCCTGTATTATCCTCCAGAGCTGCACTCACTATTCTGCTGGTGCACTCACTGTACATACATTACTTATTTTGTATTGATCCTGAGTTACATCCTGTATTATACTCCAGAGCTGCATTCACTATTCTGCTGCTGCTGTCACTGTACATGCATTACTTATCCTGTACTGATCCTGAGTTACATCCTATATTATACTCCAGAGCTGCACTCACTATTCTGCTGGTGCACTCACTGTACATACATTACTTATTTTGTATTGATCCTGAGTTACATCCTGTATTATACTCCAGAGCTGCACTCACTATTCTGCTTGTGCAGTCACTGTACATACATTACTTATCCTGTACTGATCCTGTATTATACTCTAGAGCTGAGGAAAAAGAGGAAAAAAATGGACCCGGCGCACGTGCAGTAGAAATAGAAAAAGAAAAAGCCCAGGCTATAGGCTCTTCATTAAAAAAGTTTTTATTCTTAAAAATGTCTCGGTGTTACCAAGACAAAATTAAAAACATATGTACATAAAATGAACTTGACGCGTTTCGCGCGTGCACCCGCGCTCTGATGAAGCGCGAGTGGCACGCGCGAAACGCGTAAGTTCATTTTATGTACATATGTTTTTAATTTTGTCTTGGTAACACCGAGACATTTTTAAGAATAAAAACTTTTTTAATGAAGAGCCTATAGCCTGGGCTGTTTCTTTTTTCTATTTCCACTGCACGTGCGCCGGGTCCATTTTTTTCCTCTTTTTCCTTGGCAATTTCCTCCTACCGGTTATCCGAACAGAGCTACAGAGACCAGCGGCTGCCGTAGTAAGGGCTACGGGGTATAAATAGCCCTGTAAGCGCTTATAAGTGTTGTGCCTCTAAATTAACAAGCGCAACACCAAAAGGTGAGAATACTACCTCTCAATACCATTTACCCACTGTCTACAGTATAACACTATTGTGCGCCCCCTCTTCCCTTTTTTCTTTCTGCATATACTCCAGAGCTGCATTCACTATTCTACTGGTGCAGTCACTGTGTACATACATTACTTATCCTGTACTGATCCTGAGTTACATCCTGTATTATACTCCAGAGCTGCACTCACTATTCTGCTGGTGCAGTCACTGTGTACATACATTACTTATCCTGTACTGATCCTGAGTAACATCCTGTATTGTACATGAAAAAACTTTGAGACTCTCGGTTCACATATCATGATCAGAACATGTTTAAGCTGCCCACGACTTCAAAGTGGTCTCAAATCGGGCAGTCCTATCCTATCTTTACCTCTCAATCGAGCCAATCAGGCCTCTCACTGGGTCACCGACCTCCATTATTCAGAGAGAAAAATTAAAAAACACCCAACCTACAAAGCTGCCCTTCTTATGACAGCCTGTGAGAGTGGGCGGGGACAGAAACCCAAAATGGAAGCACCCCTTCCTTTCCATATAGGTTAAAATCAATGTCTCTGAATAATGGAGGTCGGTGACCCAGTGAGAGGCCTGATTGGCTCGATTGAGAGGTAAAGATAGGATAGGACTGCCCGATTTGAGACCACGTTGAAGTCGTGGGCAGCTTAAACATGTTCTGATCATGATATGTGAACCGAGAGTCTCAAAGTTTTTTCATGTATGATAGATAGCATAAATGCTTCTTTAGGGATTTCGACGTAGTGTATTGCCCTTTTTGCAGAAATGTGCCGCTGGCGGCGGTCTGTGTGTGTACATGTATAATTACATGTGTGCCACAGCCCTGCCAGTGGCACCCAGGTTTGCATACGTTTTTCAGAAATGTTTTTGTGTGCAGAAACATACGTTATACTTGGTGTACATTGATTTTAACCTATATGGAAAGGAAGGGGTGCTTCCATTTTGGGTTTCTGTCCCCGCCCACTCTCACAGGCTGTCATAAGAAGGGCAGCTTTGCAGGTTGGGTGTTTTTTTATTTTTTCTCTCTGAATAATGGAGGTCGGTGACCCAGTGAGAGGCCTGATTGGCTCGATTGAGAGGTAAGGATAGTGTAGGACTGCCCGATTTGAGACCACGTTGAAGTCGTGGGCAGCTTAAACATGTTCTGATCATGATATGTGAACCGAGAGTCTCAAAGTTTTTTCATGTATGATAGATAGCATAAATGCTTCTTTAGGGATTTCGACGTAGTGTATTGCCCTTTTTACATCCTGTATTGTACTCCAGAGCTGCAATCACTATTCTGCTGGTGCAGTCACTGTACATACATTGCTTATCCTGTACTGATCCTGAGTTACATCCTGTATTATACTCCAGAGCTTCGCTCACTATTCTGCTGGTGCAGTCACTGTACATACATTGCTTATCCTGTACTGATCCTGAGTCACATTCTGTATTATACTCCAGAGCTGCGCTCACTATTCTACTGGTGCAGTCACTGTGTACATACATTACTTATCCTGTCCTGATCCTGAGTTACTTCCTGTATTATCCTCCAGAGCTGCACTCACTATTCTGCTGGTGCAGTCACTGTACATTCATTACTTATCCTGTACTGATCCTGAGTTACATCCTGTATTATACGCCAGAGCTGCACTCACTATTCTGCTGGTGCAGTCACTGTGTACATACAATACCGATCCTGTACTGATCCTGAGTTACATCCTGTATTATACTCCAGAGCTGCACTCACTATTCTGCTGGTGCAGTCACTGTACATACATTACTTATCCTGTACTGATCCTGAGTTACATCCTGTATTATCCTCCAGAGCTGCGCTCACTATTCTGCTGGTGCAGTCACTGTGTACATACATTACTTATCCTGTACTGATCCTGAGTTACATCCTGTAATATACTCCAGAGCTGCACTCACTATTCTGCTGGTGCAGTCACTGTACATACATTACTTATCCTGTACTGATCCTGAGTTACATCCTGTATTATACTCCAGAGCTGCACTCACTATTCTGCTGGTGCAGTCACTGCACATACATTACTTATCCTGTACTGATCCTGAGTTACATCCTGTATTATACTCCAGAGCTGCACTCACTATTCTGCTGGTGCAGTCACTGTACATACATTACTTATCCTGTACTGATCCTGAGTTACATCCTGTATTCTCTTCCAGAGCTGCACTCACTATTCTGCTGGTACAGTCACTGTACATACATTACTTTCCCTGTACTGATCCTGAGTTACATCCTGTACTATCCTCCAGAGCTGCACTCACTATTCTGCTGGTGCAGTCACTGTACATACATTCCAGATGCTCTACTGATCCTGAGTTACATCCTGTATTATCCTCCAGAGCTGCACTCACTATTCTGCTGGTGCAGTCACTGTACATACATTACTTATCCTGTACTGATCCTGAGTTACATCCTGTATTATACTCCAGAGCTAAAAGGGCAAAAAACACATGGAAATCTCCAAAGGAGCATTTTATGCTATCTACAATATATGAAAAAAACTTTGAGATTCTTAGTTCACATGTTTTTGGCCAAAAAATGCTCAAGCCACCCCCGACTTACAAAGGGATCTCAGTTGGGTGGTCCTACTCTATATTATCTCTCACAAGGGTCAACTTCAGACCTCTCACTGTGCCAAACGGCCTCCAAAATGCAGAGAGAAAAATAAAAAAGCACCAACCTTACAAAGCCTAGTGCATTGATATAACAGCCTGTGGAGGTGGGCGGGTGCAGCAAACCAAGATGGGGGGAACCCTTTCCTCCTTATATAGTTTAAAAGCAAAATTTTCCCAAATACAAATATATTCGCAAGAAAAAATTTCTGAAAAAAACACTGCGCCCCGGGGGTGCCACGGGCTTGGCTGCAACATTAATATGCACACAGTCCAATACCAGTGGCACACCACTGCAAAAAGGGGCTCTGTGGTTCTTGAGCCGTTGTGTACATGCACCTCCCAGCGTGTCGGCCACACGTTGCAATCGAATGACCAGAACATTTTTGCTTGTTTTTAAAATTTGAAATTTCACCTTCTGATAGAATCACTGAGAATGCAGATTGCTTGATGCTGAAATCCTCTGTGCTTCTGGGCAACCATACTGCTATGCTGTGACCCCCCATCACTACTCACATCATTAAAACCTATCTTTGATGTCCATTGTTTTTTGTTTTTGTTACTGTGCAGTTCTTGCTACCATTATTATTACAAATATACAGGTCTCTTGATTTCCCTCCTTGATGGGTTTGTCCTGGATTAAAAAAACATGGCTGCTTGATTTCAAAATCCACACCACCACCCCTCCCGCAGGATAGGTCTGGTATTACAACTTAACCCTATTCTCTTCGGTGGAGCTGAGGTGCAGTACCAGGCTCATCCTGTGACAGCTGATGGTGCTGTTTTTTTTTAAAGGAATTAGCCATGTTTCTCTTATCCTGGAAAACCCTTTTAAAAGGCTTCTCCAAGACTTTTTAAAACCCTCCCACTGTGTTAAAATAGATATCTGCCCCATTCTTACCCTTCCCATCAGCGCCGTCCCAAAGCTCCAGTGTCCCTCCGTCCATCACTGATGACATCACGTTCATGGATCACATGATGCTGCAGCCAATCATGGGCCCCCAGTGATCAAGATGTACTGCAGTCGGGACTGCTAGGCCCAGATTGGCTGCAGCAATGTGTTTCCAGGGACGTGATGTATCAGTGAGGGAGGGGAGGGGGTAGCTCTGGCAGTGCTGGAACAGTGGTGATGGGAGAGGTAAGTTTGCACAGAGGGAAGTGGGAGGGAGGGTTTTAAAAGTTTTAAACCCCTTTAACTATTCCGTACTATTTCCACGTTCAGCCTATGATATCTTACTTATCCCTATTCACATTTTGACACTGCCCCATCCTCCATTGAGTAGACACAGTCTCCTCCCTTCCCTCCTGACATTCTCTGTGCTACTGAAGGGCAGTGCTCCCATCCTCTCAAATCCCTTAACTCAGGGGTTTCAAACTGCGGCTCTCCAGCTGTTGGGAAACTACAACTCCCATGATGCCCACGGTTATAGATTATACAATGCATATGGGGTTGTATTTTTCCCAACAGCTGGGGGGCCGATTTTTTCACCTGTCCCCTTAACTATTCCTTCCCATGCCCCTGGGGGTTCTAGTTTCGTGCAAGTAAAAAAGAAGAAAACTTAAACCCCTCTTTTGCTGCTGTGACACCCTTTTTTTTTTTATTTTTTCCTTTAAAAAAAAAAATTAAAGTTGTTTTCCAAGGACGTCACCCAAAAAAGAAAAAATACGACAATGTGGGGGGGGACCCCGGAGGCCGCATTAGAGGATGCACAAACAAAAGGGTTTCAGTCCCCTATTAATGAGCCTTCATGGAAAAATGAAAGGAAATGGAGCCTGCGGAATAAACAGCCCCTGCTTTTTTCCTTTACGGATCATTTTACTGACAAGGTGACGAGGAGGGAACGCGTTCGATCTGCGCTAATCGGCGTCCTCCGTCGGCAGCGACGCAGAACAGTGCCGCATTTTTTACGTTTTTTTTTTTTTGTCACCGGGCAGAATTACTGAAACCCTCTTGTGTTTTTGGCGAATTGTTAATTTATTCGTTTATGTCGTCAGAGAATTTTTTATTTATTTTTTTTTTTTTCCTGCCTGGTGTCTATTGATTCCTGTCTCGCTTTTGCCCGTTCTCAGCGCTGGGACCCCCTTCACTCCTCTTCTCCCCCGTCATGTCTGCATGGCGCTCTTATTAGGAACAGACTGTGTGTGTGTGTGCCCGCTCTTGCCAACCCCTCTGGGTTCCATCTCCTTGGCAGGATTCGGGAGCAGCGGCTTAAAGTTACGGACGCCCTCATTAAAATTCAAACCGTGTAACTCTGTAAATTCCCGATTGTAAGGGTTTGTTGGGTCCCCCTTCCCCCGAAAAAAAAAAAAAAAAAATATTAATGGACTTTTTGGCCATTTTCCCCCCCTCTTTGCACAAGAACAACCGGCGTTTTGTTTGAGCCATTTAATCCGTCTGTATCGCCGGCTTTATTTACCTTTTTTTTTTTTTTTTTAAATATTCGATGCATGCCCACTTTGTGTCAGAGCGACGTCTTGGCTACACTGCGTCCAATTTCCTTTCCCATGGAAAAATGCTCCGGCTTCAGATACTGGGGGCTTTCCAGTCTCTGCCAGGCTGGGATTAGCAAAAAAAAACAAAAAACCCCAGTTTCCACCAAGGATGCCCTCACCGGCTATAATGAGGGGACTTTCCCAGACCGCTTCAATAAATGGGGCCCCCCCCTCCTGATTTATTTTTGGCAGCGTGGCACCGGCCGCTGACGCTTTGCAGCAGAGCAGAAGAAACGTGATTTATGAAAGAGCTCATCAGCCGGTAATTTTATTAGCGATTATTCCCTCTTCCTGCGAGGAGTGGAGACATAAATATCATTTTATCTAGGATTTTTTTTTTTATATGAGCAAATTAAAAGTTTCCCTCCCTGAGAGGTTTCCCAGGCACCTGTCATGTGTTTAAGCCCCCGGGAGTATGGGCTTGTTCACACTGCGTCTTTGTATCCGAAAATTGCATCCAAAGAAGAAGCGGCGATTGGATCCTAAATGGATCCAACCCCTTAAACCCCCCCAAAACAGCTCGTGGTTTGGGGAGCAGGGTTTCACCTATAGTTCATTATGAGGCAGCTGGTTTTGGATGTTTTTGGCTGCAGCAGGATCGCACCCTATAGTTTATTTTAGAGGAGCTGCGTGGTTGGCTGCGCAGGTTGAACCCCTATAGGTTTATTATAGAGGGGGCTGTGTGTTTGGATGTGTTTGGCTGCAGCAGGACGCACCTGTAGTTTTTTATAGGGCTCCGTGCGTCTTTCGGGCCAAGAAATTTACATGACAAGGGAAAGGATCCAAAGAAAGCCCCGGGGAAAGCATTTTTATCACTTTTGTTTTGAACACTGATCGTGTTTTTATATTAAAAAGCAAGTAAATCAATGCTATTTGTTAGAGGTGTTTGGGTCCGTCAGGGAAGGGGGCTTTTAAACTGCGGCCTCCGCTGTTGGGGGGGAAACTACAATCCCCCTCTGCAGTTAATAATCTATAAGGGGCCCCCTTCCAAAAGACGGGTTTTGGCTGCGGGTTTTGGCCCCGGGTTTTCCCAGCGGTTCCGGGCCATAACCCGGCCCAAAAAGCGCCTTTTATTAACATGGGTTTCCCATAGGAAACCGCGTTAATATTCACACGCTGCTGGTTCGAAGCCGCGGCCAAACCGGCGCGGGTTGCCCCCGGCTATTAATTTGCATGGGGGCAAACCCTCGGTGCAAGCTGCGCCCCTATCCACGCCCCACCAGCGCCGCGACCACGGCCAGCGCCCCCAGCGCCGCAAACCCGCGTCGGGAGACGCGAGGTTCGACGAGGTTTTGGCCGCGGGGACCGTGGCGAGAGCCGCGCCGATACCCGCGGCCAAAACCGCCCTGTAACGGGGGTAACCCTGGGCATGATGGGGTTGTGTTTCCCAACAGCTGAAGGGGGGCAATTTTAAGACCCTGGGCTAGGGTCAACAGCGGTCCCGGCAAGCATTAAAAGCGTATTTTTTCCACCAGACCCCGCCGGGGGTGTGAACGTACCTTAGAGCTTTTTTGAATAAATACCTAAGAAAGGGAGGAAAAAAAAACGAGTAAAAACTAATGTTACACATATTTTCCCTTATAAAGAATGCTGAAAAATACCTGCAAATTTTGAGTCATGTGAGCACACCCTGTGTCTGCACAGCGGTTTTCGGCAAGGATTTCCACACGGATTCCATCTTTAAATCCTTCTTGAAAAAAAAGTTTTTTGTTTTACTTTAAAAAAACCCATTGTTGTTTAAGTGCAGGGTCGTTTATGAGGCCACCTGGGCTGCTGCTCCCTTTTAGGCCCCGTTCACACGGCTTATTCAAGCCGGAATTGCGAGCTGGATTGAATAAGGGGCGGGGGGGGGGCCCCCCCGGCCCCATAGACTTCCATTTCCACGGGGTATTGCGCCTGGATAATGTCATGTCATTTCTTCCCCGCCCGGTGGGTTTGCCCCCGGGGGGAAGGAGGGGGAAACCCACCAATAGAGCACTTTATTTTTTCCAGAGAGTGTAAGAATAAAAAACTGAGCTCGTTGGTTGCTATACTCTGATTGGTGGCTATGAGCACTGATTGGTGGTATGAGTTGATTGGTTCTGGGGTCTGATTGGGGCTAGACACTGATTGGTTTTATGAGTCTGATTGTTGCATGAGCTCTGATTGGTGGCTATGAGCATGATTGGTTGCATTACTCTGATTGGTGGGTATGGGGCCTGATTTGGGGGCTATGGGGTCTGATTGGTGGCTTGGGGCCCGATGGTGGCTATGAGCTCTGATTGGGTTTCTATGGGCTCTTTGGGGGCTATGAGCACTGATTGGTTGCTATAGCTTGATTGGTGGGTTGAGCACTGATTGGTTTTCATTTGCTCTGTTGGTGGCATGGGCTTGATGGTGGTATGGGGTCTGATTTTGGTATGGGTTTTATTGGTGGTAGGCTCTGATTGGTGGCTATGGGCTCTGATTGGTTGCTATGGGCTCTGATTTGTGGCTATGGGTTCTGATTGGTGGCTATGAGCTTTGATTGGTGGCTATGGGCTCTGATTGGTTGCTATGGGCTCTGATTGGTGGCTATGGGCTCTGAGTGGTTGCTATGGATTCTGGTTGGTCGCTATGGGCTCTGATTGGTTGCTATGAGCTCTGATTGGTTACTATAAGCTCTGATTGGTGGCTATGGGCTCTGATTGGTTGCTGTGAGCTCTGACTGGTGGCTGTGAGCTCTGACTGGTGGCTGTGAGCTCTGATTGGTGGCTGTGAGCTCTGATTGGTGGCTGTGAGCTCTGATTGGTGGCTGTGAGCTCTGATTGGTGGCTATGAGCTCTGATTGGTGGCTGTGGGCTCTGATTGGTGGCTGTGAGCTCTGATTGGTTGCTATGGGCTCGGATTGGTTACTATGAGCTCTAATTGGTTAACATGGGCAACGACAGACTTACCATAACACAGTTTTGTTAAACGAGGCCCACTGTGGTTAATAGGGGATGGTCTCATGAATGTGACCTCTTGGTCACTCACTTAGGACCCTTATATGGTTCATTGGTATAAAGTGGCTCCCGTTCTGGGGGACCCGAGCTGCCCTTTAATACCATGGACGGGCACTCGGGTAAAAGGTCGCCATGAGTGTTGGCCTGGCTGCGGCTTTCCCAGCACATTCAGCTGGTTTCCGGTGCAGATAGTGACATCGGGGTGCCAAACCATGTGAAACTGTGCAATTGACCTTCATTAAAAGTGTTCTATCATTTAGCGCACACCGCTCCTATGCTGCCCTGTCCATGGTTACAGACTACACACTGCAACATAGCAGAATGACTGCAGGATTTTTGTTCATGCTCTGTTCAAGCAGGTATCTTCACTCTGGGGGTCTATGGTTGGCCCCCTCGGTTCATACCCTTATGGCCCAGCTCAGTGACAGCCCCAGTAAGCAGGATACTGGCGGCCATCTTGGTCGCCCTCCAGCTCTCCCGGAACCAAAGCGAAATATAAAATGAGTGAGACAGAATGTCAGTATCCGGCCAGAGGACGGCGCCTCCACATGGTCTGCAGCTGACGAGGCCGGGCCCGGTTGTGTCATGTTAGAAACTCTCTCCACGTTGACGATCGGATTTGTATCTTTCTATGATTTTTTTTATCCTTTTTTGGCTCATGTTTGTGTATTGGTGTTATTGCAGAAATGGAGCAGCGTCAGCAACCCCCTCTTCCTGCCGCTGATCCCACCCCAGTCTCAGGGGTTCACTGCGGTGGTGCTGACCTACGACCGCGTGGAGAGTCTCTTCAGAGTCATCACAGAGGTGTCCAAGGTCCCGAGCCTCTCCAAGCTCCTGGTGGTGTGGAATAACCAGAACAAGAGTCCTCCTGAAGGTGATCTCACTCAACAGCTGCGAGTACTACTAGTAATACTCATTAGTAGTACTATAAGACTAATACTATTAATGTTATTACTACTATTGTTACTACTATAACTGCCATTACTATTACTGCTACTACTATTACTACTGCTATTGCTACTAAAACTACTGCTCATATTATTATTACTACTTCTATTTCTACTACTACCATAGCTACTGCCCATACTATTATTACTGCTACTACTATTATTACTACCACTACTGCTATTTCTACTACTGCTACTAAAACTACTGCTATTACTACTATTGCTACTAAAACTACTGCTATTACTGCTATTATTATTATTACTGCTGCTATTTCTACTACTACTATAGCTACTGCCAATACTATTATTGCTGCTACTACTATTATTATTACTACCACTACTGCTATTTCTAATACTGCTACTAAAACTACTGCTATTATTGCTAATATTATTATTACTGCTGCTATTTCTACTACTACTATAGCTACTGCCAATACTATTATTGCTGCTACTACTATTATTATTACTACCACTACTGCTATTTCTACTACTGCTGTTACTGCTACTAATATTACTACCACTACTACTGTAGCTACTACTATAACTACTGCCATTACTTTTACTGCTGCCACTATTATTAGTAATATTACTGCTATTACTTCTGCTACAATTACTACTGCAATTGCGTCTACAACTATAACTACTGCTATTACTATTACTGATTACTGCTACTACTATTCTTATTACTGCTGCTACTATTACTGCTATTTCCAGTACTGCTACTAAAGCTCCTGCTATTACTGCTACCACTATTATTATTACTATTATTATAACTACTACTGTTTCCATTACTATAACTACTGCCATTACTTTTACTACTATAATAATATTACTACTCTTACTGCTGCTGCTACTATTACTACTGCTATTTCTACTTTTGCTTCTACTACTATAACTGCTGCTATTATTACTACTGCTGCTATTTCTACCATTGCTACAACTACTGTTATTGCTGTTATAGCTTCTATTACTATTATTATTACTACTGCCACTACTATTACTACTAACATAACTATTTTATTATTGCTGGTTTTTAATATTTTTTACTACTGAGGCCATAAACCAGCCTTTTAGCAGAGTCAGGTCAAGAAAGGAGCGGATTCGGGAACTGTTTTTCAGGTGGAGGCGGCAGGAGGTGGTCAGGGCTTGGATGTGTGGTTTGTAAGACCTAGCAGAGTTAGGGCTTGTCCCCATGGCACCGGTTTTCACCCAGTTTTTCAGACGTTTTTCGGTTTTGAAAACCGTCTGCAAACCGGGTGACAACTTTTAGAACGGGCCTCTATGGAAAACCCGCGCAGCAGTCCCCACAGCACGGGTTTTCTGCCCGGCGGTTCTTCAGACCGCCGGCCGCCCGAAAAACATTCAACATGTTCATTCTTCCAACCAATGTTTGGACAGAATATGAACATGTCTATGAGAAGGGGGAGGACTTTTCTCTGCTAATGGCAGAGAAAAGCCATCCTCTTGCGGCCGTGTGCACGGCCCGAAAACAGTGCAAATACCGGTCGGATAAACCGAAAGGTATTTGTACTGTGCCGTGGGGACGCAGCCTTAGGGTGCTTAAATGCGGGAGAGTTTTGGTGCATCTTTTTACGCTTTTTTTGATGCGTTTTTGGTGCAGTAATGTACAGCATTAAAGGGGTTTTGCCACAAAGTAAAATTGATGTGGGAAGCTTGCAAATGAAATAAACATTTTCACCATTCATTATTATTAAAAATTCTGCACCGTTTTTGTTTTAGCTGCTCCTTTAGTGATCCATTGTTTACAGCTCGTCTCCAGGGGATACGACCAGGGCTATGAGCTCCTCGGTCCTGGTCAGACATGCTCAGACATCACCTCTCCTCTCAGGCAGCTACTGAGTGTTCAAACCCTAGGTGCTGTCACTTTACTCCCGTCCGTCCTCTGTGCTCCTCAGTAATAAATCAAACAGTGCAAATATATAAAAAATCTCAATGAGTTCTGTGCATTGATAAAGAGAAAAAAATCAACAGGTTTGGTTCCTGCAGGGATTTGAACCTAGGACCCTTGTGCATGGAGGCAAAATCTTTACCTCTCAGCTACTCACAATGCTTTACATAAACAGACCTTTCTTTGACTACAGAGAGGGAAGGCCTGGTGATGTCATCCTGCTGGGTCACATGATAGGCAATTCAAACATCACACACGCCCCCTTCTGAGCGCACAGAGCTGAATACGCGCCGTGGATAATGCATGTCACCCGTCACCCCGATGTCCACACGGCGTCAATTGCTCGGGGCGAAATATCTCTACCCCGCAATTAGCCACGTGTGAACAAGTAGCCTAATAGTATGTATCACACCTACGGCTCCCTTATTTTGATGTGGTATGGACGAGTATATTCAGAGAGCAGTTTCCGTTCCCAAAACCTCGCCTGAAACAACACGCTTCTTCAGAAGAGGTTTTAGAGGCGTTTCTCGGCGAGGTTTTCACCCCTACAAATTAATAGCCAGGACAAAGAACCGCGCCGAAAAAAACACGCCTAATACACGCTTCAAGAATTGACAGGACACTTCTTTTTCAGCGCTTCCAAAGAAGCGTGTAAAGACCTAGTCGTGTGTGAACTACAACGAGGTTTTACAAATGAACTGGAGGCGTTTTGGAAGCGTTTTGAACGAGGTTTTGGGGGAGGAAACGCTCCGCAAACCTCGTCCAAAACCACATCAAAATAAGCCGTGTGAACATGGCCTTAAAGGATCTCCGGAGGCAGTGGACTGGGAAGAGTGTGGAGCCGTTGACTGTGATAGACTGGCCATATGGAGAGGGATGGGGGGAAAATGATGAACTCTGTTTCCTCCATATTGAGTTTGACAAGGATCGGGATGATTCTGGGATCCTGGAGCTGTACAGTCATGGCCAAAAGTTTTGAGAATGATATAAATGTTAATTTTGACAAAGTCTGCTGCATCAGGTTTTATAATGGCAATTTGCATATACTCCAGAATGTTATAAAGAGTGATCAGCTTAACAGCAATTAATTGCAAAGTCAATAGTTGCCTAGAAAATGAAACTTTTTCCCCAAAACAATTTCCACTTCATTGCACTTATAAAGGACCAGCTAAACATCGTTTCAGTGATTGCTCCATTAACACAGGTGTGGGTGTTGATGAGGACAGGGCTGGAGATCAATCTGTCATTATTAAGTAAGAATCACACCACTGGACACTTTAAAAGGAGGCTGGTGCTTGGCATCATTGTTTCTCCTCTGGTAACCATTGTTATTTCTAAAGAAATACGTGCAGTCATCATTGCACACTGCACAAAACTGGCCTAACAGGGAAGAGATATCGCAGCTAGAAAGATTGTCACCTCAGTCATACAATCTATCGCATTATCAAGAATTCAAGGAGAGAGAGTTCCATTGTTGCCAAAAAGTCTCCAGGGCGCCCAAGAAAGACCAGCAAGCGCCAGTGACCGTCTCTTAAGTGTTTCAGCTTGGGAATCGGGCTACCAGCAGTGCAGAGCTTGCTCAGGAATGGCAGCAGGCAGGTGTGAGTGCATCTGCATGCACTGTGAGGCTGCGGAGACTCATGGAGCAAGGCCTGGTGTCAAGGAGGGCAGCAAAGAAGCCACTTCTCTCCAGAAAAAAACATCAGGGAGAGACTGATATTCTGCCAAAGGTACAGGGAATGGACTGCTGAGGACTGGGGTAAAGTCATTTTCTCAGATGAATCCCCATTCCGAATGTTTGGAACATCTGGAAAACAGCTTGTTGGGAGAAGACAAGGTGAGCGATACCACCAGTCTTGTCTCATACCAACTGTAAAGCAATCCAGAAACCATTCATGTGTGGGGTTGCTTCTCAGCCAAGGAATCGGCTCTCTAACAGTCTTGCCTAAAAACACATCCATGAATAAAGAATGGTACCAGAATGTCCTCCAGGAGCAACTTTCCCAACCGTCCAGAGCAGTTTGGTGATCAACAATGCCTTTTCCAGCATGATGGAGCACCTTGCCATAAAGCAAAGGTGATAACTAAATGGCTCAGGGAACAAAACATAGAGATTTTGGGTCCATGGCCTGGAAACTCCCCAGATCTTAATCCCATTGAGAACTTGTGGTCAATCATCAAGAGACGGAGTGGACAAACAAAAACCAACAAATTGTGACAAAAATGCAAGAATGGATTGTGCAAGAATGGACTGCTATCGTCAGGATTTGGTCCAGAAGTAGATTGAGAGCATGCCAGGGAGAATTGCGAGGTCCTGAAGAAGAAGGGTCAACACTGCAAATATTGACTCGCTGCATTAACTCATTCTAACTGTCAAGAAAAGCTTTTGTTAATCATAATATGATTGCACTTGTATTTCTGTATGTGATAAACACATCTGACAAACACATAAAAACCAGAGGGCAACAGATCATGTGAAAATATAATATTTGTGTCATTCACAAAACTTTTGGCCATGACTCTAGGTCTGCGTGTCATCAGCATACAAGCCGCATTACGATCTATACTGTACATGCCTCTTATTAGCGGGCGTGCGATGCTCTGCAGGCACGGAGACGGCTCTGGAGCCCCGGCTGCATCCCGCCACTGACCTCATCCTCCACAAAGCCCCGGCCATTTACTGACCATTAACAACAGGATGTTCCTGAAGACTTAAGCCCCAGGAATGAGTTTGAAGTGAGCTTTATTCTTGACGCCTCCAGATAAGAGTCTCCTTATTGCTCCGCCAGGATCACTTCTTTATGACTCCTGCCATTTCCTTATAATGAGGAGAAATAATAATCAGTGTCTAAAATACTAATAATATACACAGTCCAGTCACATTATTAAGACCACTGCTGTTAGCATGTAGCCTGTGGAGGAAGTCTCATCCCCCCGCGCGTACAATGCAATCGTATTGTACGCACGGGGAGATAAGTGACATGTCAAATATTCGCGGCAATTACAATGAATGTCTATGGGGCCGGTGGGCTGCCGGCCCCCCGTGCTTTGATAGTACGCGCTGATTAGCACGACTTCCAAAACACCCAGCGTATTGCGGTGCGTACTGTACGCACCCCAGTACACAGTGTGAACTTACCCAAAGGCTTTGTCTACCTGACATAAGTAAAATAGTGATGTCATTAGTCACCATGCATAGTGATGTCATTAGTCACCATGCATAGTGATGTCATTAGTCACCATGCATAGTGATGTCATTAGTCACCATGCATAGTGATGTCATTAGTCACCATGCATAGTGATGTCATTTGTCACCGTGCATAGTGATGTCATTAGTCACCATGCATAGTGATGTCATTTAATTGCCGTGCATAGTGAGGTCATTAGTTGCCGTGCATAGT
This sequence comes from Phyllomedusa bahiana, assembly GCA_025379985.1. Lineage (NCBI taxonomy): Eukaryota > Metazoa > Chordata > Amphibia > Anura > Hylidae > Phyllomedusa > Phyllomedusa bahiana. Next base: position 20,203 of record JAODAL010011144.1, on the reverse strand, counting down.
GAGGTCATTAGTTGCCGTGCATAGTGAGATCGTCAGTCGCCGTGCATAGTGAGGTCGCCGGTCGCCGTGCATAGTGAGGTCGCCGGTCGCCGTGCATAGTGAGGTCGCCGTGCATAGTGAGGTCGTCGGTCGCCGTGCATAGTGAGGTCGTCGTCGCCGTGCATAGTGAGGTCGTCAGTCGCCGTGCATAGTGAGGTCGCCGTGCATAGTGAGGTCGCCGTGCATAGTGAGGTCGTCAGTCGCCGTGCATAGTGAGGTCGACGTGCAGTCGTCAGTCGCCGTGCATAGTGAGGTCGTCAGTCGCCGTGCATAGTGAGGTCGCCGTGCATAGTGAGGTCGCCGTGCATAGTGAGGTAGCCGTGCGCCGTGCATAGTGGTGAGGTCGCCGTGCATAGTGAGGACGTCGGTCTCCGTGCATAGTGAGGTCGTCGGTCGCCGTGCATAGTGAGGTCGTCGGTCGCCGTGCATAGTGAGGTCGCCGTGCATAGTGAGGTCGACGGTCTCCGTGCATAGTGAGGTCGCCGTGCATAGTGAGGTCGCCGGTCGCCGTGCATAGTGAGGTCGCCGTGCATAGTGAGGTCGCCGTGCATAGTGAGGTAGCCGTGCATAGTGAGGTCGTCGGTCGCCGTGCATAGTGAGGTCGTCGGTCGCCGTGCATAGTGAGGTCAGGCCGTGCATAGTGAGGTCGTCGGTCGCCGTGCATAGTGAGGTCGTCGGTCGCCGTGCATAGTGAGGTCGTCGGCGCCGTGCATAGTGAGGTCGTCGGTCGCCGTGCATAGTGAGGTCGTGAGTTGCCGTGCATAGTAAGGTCGCCGTGCACCGTGATGTCGTCAGTCGCCGTGCATAGTGAGGTCGCCGGTCGCCGTGCATAGTGAGGTCGCCAGTCGCCGTGCATAGTGAGGTCGCCGGTCGCCGTGCATAGTGAGGTCCGTCGCGTGCATAGTGATGTCTGGTCATGATCCTTTGTGCTAGGTGACGCCGTGCATAGTGAGGCCCGGTCAGTTGCCGTGCATAGTGCGGTCGTCGGTCGCCGTGCATAGTGAGGTCGTCGGTCGCCGTGCATAGTTCGGTCGCCGTGCATAGTGAGGTCGTCGGTCGCCGTGCATAGTTCGGTCGCCGTGCATAGTGAGGTCGTCGGTCGCCGTGCATAGTGAGGTCGCCGGTCGCCGTGCATAGTGAGGTCATCAGTCGCTGTGCAGAGTGATGTCATGGCATTGATGGGCCATTTGATGCTATGGCACTGACCACCTCCTCCCTTTCCCCCCGGAGGTCCCCTTTATCTCCCCCATGTCCACACGTGGTAAGCCATTTCAGCGGAGCCCTGGCCCCGCACGTCACTGTGTAAATCGATAGCGCGGCTCAGCAGGCCGCAAGTGCAGCCGCCTAATCATATGTCAATAAGAAGTTATCACATAGGAGGACGGTCGCAGGACCCCGGGAGGTTCACGGCCCGCGCACAGTAGCTGACACAAGTGATAATTAAGCGGCCCGCGTTTGGCCGTGGACTGGAGATGTCAGCGCAGACTTCAAGGTCTCCCGGCTCTTCCTACGAGCGGCTTTCATTTCATTGAAAACAAATAGTGCGGTCAGACTATGAAAACTGCAGGGAATCCATCCGCCGGCTGCAGAGGGGCCCCGATCCCTGCACATTCAGCTTCATCCTCTTTCTTTGATGTTTCCAACCAGGGGAGACATTTTATTTTTTATTTTTTATTTTTTTAGTTTTTTTGTTTTATTTTTCCCCTTGGAAAATTCTTGCTGATGTAACACAGCTTCAGGGAGATTGAGATCGGTACCGGGTGGCTTAATGGGCACCGGCTGAAGTCCGTCCACTAGAGACGTCGCATAGAGTGGAATCTATGACGCCTTACTGATTATTTTATGTATTTAAAGAGAACCTGTCACATAGATGATGCCCCCCTTGCTGAGGGCAGAACAAGCCAGTGTCAGACCTGCTGTTCCCAGCGCTGTGTCACTTATTATGTAAGATGCAGCAGTTTTAGTGTATTTAATGCTCAAATCTGCAGTTTTTAGCCAGAAGTGTCATTCGAAGAGTCATTCGAAGAGTCCGTTTTTTTCAAACCCGGACAATCGGAGGCTAGCCCCGCCCACCTCAACTGACAAACCTATTACTTTGAATAGGTAGAAACGTGAATAACTGTCAGTGGGCGGGGGCTAGCCTTTGGTGGGTGGGGCTAACACCTGCTCATGAATAAGATTTGAGGGGTAAATGCTCTAAAACTCCAGCATCTTACAGAATAAGGGACACAGCGCTGGAAACAGCAGGTCTGACACTAGCTTGTGCTGCCCTCAGCAAGGGGGGCATAATCTATGTGACAGGTTCCCTTTAATGCATAATTATGCATTAGTTAAATAGCGATCAGTAAAGTGTCATAGAATCTACTGACACGTCTCTAATTGATATACATATGAAAAGTTCCACCACTTTCTAATTGAGTTCAAATATATCACCATTTGTTTGGATCCAGTGCAGACAATGCTCTGTGAGCTAAGCAACCTGAACTCCAGACTGACACCTTGTATAGAGCTAGTCCTGCTCTCAGCTGAGGAGTGATATTTATTTTGGACAATGCTCTGTGAGTTAAACAGCCTGGATTTCAGACTGATACTTTATACATGGCTAGTCCTGCTCTCAGCTGAGAAGTGAATACAATTGTATTTGGTGTAGACAGTGCTCTGTGATCTAAACAGCCTGAACTGTAGACAGACAAATTGTACATCGCTAGTTCTGCTCTCAGCGGAGAAATGGATGCAGTGGTATGCATTTTGGACAATGCTCTGTGAGCTTAACAACATGAACTCCAGACTGATATATTGGACTTAGCAATTCCTGCTCTCCGCTGAAAAGCGGATACAGTGGTTCGCGGTCTAGAGAATGCTCTGTGAGCTAAGCAGTCTGATGCATTGTGCATAGCAATTCCTGCTCTCAGGTGAGAGGTGGATAGAGTTGTATGCAGTGTAGACCATGCTCTGTGAGCTAATTAACTAGGAGAAAAAGTCGGTGGACCGGGCGCTCGTTTCTAGGAATGGATCCTGATACGGATTCCAGATGGATAAAAGTATTATTTTATTCCTTAAAATATGTGAAGGGAGTCGCCTAAGCAATACAGTAACTAGTATGACGCGTTTCGTGCTTCCTCAGATACTCAGAAGTTACTACAGCATCTGAGGAAGTGCCAGTCGGCACGAAACGCGTCAAACTAGTTACTGTAATGCTTAGGCGACTCCCTTCGCATTTTTTATGGAATAAAATAATACTTTTATCCATCTGCAATCCGTATCAGGATCCATTCCTAGAAACGAGCGCCCAGTCCACCGACCTTTTTCTCCTCGTTAATTGTATATTGCCTGCCCGTCGCCGATTTTTGGCTCCGGAGGAAAGGACCAAGAGGCAGCTGTTTCAGAAGCTCGGATAGAGCTACCCATGCGATTATTGAGTGTTGTGCCTCTAAATTAAGTCGCACAACACCACCAGGTGAGCACCTCTTTATCTTATTGGTTTTATTTACTTGGACGTACTCACACACTGGATTCCAGACTGGTTCATTGTGAAAAATGAGTAGAGAAATTTGTGCAGCTACTTACCATGTGTTTAGACTGGCTACGTTTTTTTCTTAGTTCAGCTTTGAGCAGGTCTGGCTATGTACAATGTTTTAGTCTGGAGTTCAGGCTGTTCAGCTCACAGAGCATTGTCTAGACTGGATACAATTGTATCCACCTAGTCAGCTGAGAGCAGTACTAGCTATGTACAATGTTTTTGTCTGGAGTCAAGGCTGTTTAGCTCACAGAGCATGGTCAACACTGGATACAATTGTATCCACCTCTCAGCTGAGAGCAGGCCTAGCTATGTACAATGTATCAGTCTGGAGTCAAGGCTGTTTAGCTCACAGAGCATTGTCTAGACTGGATACAATTGTATCCACCTCTCAGCTGAGAGCAGACCGAGCTATGTACAATGTATTAGTCTGGAGTCCAGCCTGTTCAGCTCACAGAGCATTGTCCACAATGGATACAACTGTATCCACCTCTCAGCTGAGAGCAGGCCTAGCTATGTACAATGTTTTAGTCTGGAGTCAAGGCTGTTTAGCTCACAGAGCATTGTCCAGACTGGATAAAATTGTATCCACCTAGTCAGCTGAGAGCAGGGCTAGCTATGTACAATGTTTTAGTCAAGGAGTCCTTCAAGGCCTGTTCATCAGCTCACCAGAGGCATTGTCATTTAGACAGCTTGGTTTAACAATTGTATCCACCTCTCATCTGAGAGCAGACCGAGCTATGAACAATGAATTAGTCTGAATTTTCAGCGTCCAAAACGGTGTCAGAACCTCGTCTTAAAAGCGCCTTTTTGGATGAGGTTTTCCAACACCGTTTTCTTTCTGAAACGCCCATACAAATTAATAGCCGGGGCAAAAACTGCGCCGAAAAAAATGACAAAAAACGCCTCTAAAACCACGCGGAGGTTTTGAAGATTTTCATTGATTCCTATGGAGATTTTCAGTGTTGAAAATGCTTTAAGAATTGACCTGACAATTTCTGCGGCCAAAGAAGCGCGGAAAATGCACGGAAAAACTTTGTCCCGTGTGAACTACAACAGCGCTGCTTTACATTGGAATCAATGAAAATGAATCAGGGTCATTGTGGAGGCTTTTTTTGATGCTGTTTTGGGCGAGGAAACGCTCCGAGAATCAGAATCAGCCGTGTGAACAGACCCTTACTCGGCATTCCCAGAAAAAGAGAACAATAAACTAATGCAGCCCCCATTTCAGCACACGGGGGTCGTCACCCAGTAGCTCGGAGTCCTGAATATCGAAAGCTGAAGGTTTATACAGGAGAAAAGTGAATGTCTGTATACCTAGCCTGGGGTCTGGGTAACTGTGCATAAGTAGGTGCTACTGGAGACGTGATGGATTTGTATAGAAAACCATCTTCTAAAGGGCTCATGGGAAACGAACTAGGATTCTTGCATTGCTGCCTATTGGATGTAGTGTTCTTCAATTCACATCCGACTCACTGAGCCTTGCAATGTGGATGGGATAGGAGCCAACCAGATGTTCATCTGCAGAAGGATGTTTCAAGGTGTGAAGAGTCCCAGCTCATTTCCCATGAGCCCTTTAGAATATATATCGTTTTAGTGGAGCAACCATGGCGTATAAATCTCCACACACCTACATGGGGCCGCTTTCTAATTAGGAACGTTACTCCTTTTGAGAAACCCCAGAGCGTCTCTCATAGCCAAGCCTTATTCTAGTCTGCTCTCATAAGGAGAAAACGCCCTGAAACATCTGTCTATAGATGAATATCCGGTTGGGCTTTAATCCCATTCACATTGCAAGACCAGTGAGTCGAGTGTGACTTGAGGAACGCTACAAGAGTCCTAGCTTATTTCCCATGAGCCTTTTAGAATATACCTTAATTTTAGTGGAACAACTAAAGGTGTATAAGTTTCCCCACACCTACATTGTACCTCTCCCTAATGAGAAATGTTACCCCTATACTTACATCGCTGCCTATTGGATGTAGTGTTCCTAAATTCACATCTGACTTATTGAGCCTTGCAATGTGAAAGGGACTGGAGCCAACCTGATATTCATCTGCAGACAGATGTTTCAGGGTGTGAAGAGTCCCAGCTCATTTCCCATGAGCCCTTTAGAATACAGGCAGTCCCTGGGTTACAAACAGGATAGGGACTGTAGGTTTGTTCTTAAAGGGGTTGTCTCGCTACAAAGAATAGCTTTCAAATTGTAGGGAACACAAAATAAAGACATTTTCCAAATATATTGCTTTGTTCCTCTGTTTTCCCTAAGGAGATACAAGTGAATTTATGACCTCCCTGGCTATTTCAGTTCCCTCAGTAACTGACCTGTAAACAATTCTCCTCTTGCTGTTTTTTCAATGAGATAACAGTGAGTGACTTCATCACACAGGTGGAGGCAGTGTCCTGTGCTGCTCAGCAGTAAAAAGCTTGATTTATGTAAAATAAACAGAACTGTAATTAGGGCTTTTGTTTTGGGGATCAGATAAGAAGTCCTGTTAGTAGTTTGAGAAGCTAATCTGATCCAATTAGCATCTGAAAGCACAGCAGGGCATGGAGCTGTACAAGCACTGAGCTGTATGCAAATGAGTCAGTCTGAACCAGGAAGTGGCAGAGTATTTCATTCATGCATTCTCTGAAACTCTGAAGGGAGACAACTCCTTTAAGTTGAATTTGTATGCAAGTCAGAACAAGTGTATTTATTAAATGTAACTCCAACAAACTGTGTTTTTTTTTATTGTTTTGGATAGTGCAGCGAAGGGTTTTTACATTTGTTTTGCTATTTGTGCCCCTGTTTAGAAGATTTTACCTCAATTTCTGTATCTCATGTGCTGCCGTGGCATGATGGTACTTGGTTATTATGGGGCAAGACTCAGTGTGTGATGTTAACACGCCCAGCCATGCCCCAAAAGTCTCCGTTTGTAACTAGGGGACGGATGTAAGTCAGAACGATGTAAGTCGGGGACTACCTGTATATATAATTTTAGTGGAGCAACCATGGCATATAAGTCTGCACACCTCTACATGGTGCCTCTTTCTAATTAGGAACGTTACTCCTTTTGAGATAACTCCAGAGCCTCTCTCTTTGCCAACCCTTATTCTATTCTGCACTTATAAGGGAAAAACACCCTGAAACACATGTCTGTAGATGAGTATATGGTGTGTTTTTAATCCTATTCACATTGCAAGACTCAGTGAGTCGGGTGTGACTTGAGGAACGCTACAAGAGTCCCAGCTCATTTCCCATGAGCCCTTTAGGATATATATCATTTTAGTGGAGCGACAGTGGCATATAAGTCTCCACACGCCTACATGGTGCCTCTTTCTAATTAGGAGCATTACTCCTTTTGAGATACCCAGGAGCCTCTCTCTTAGCCAACCCTTATTCTACTCTGCGCTTGTAATGGGAAAACACCCTGAAACATCTGTCTGTAGATGAATATATGGTTTGGCTTTAATCCCGTTCACATTGCAAGACTCAGTGAGTCGGATGTGACTTGAGGAAATCTACATGTGATCTAGATGCGAGTTGGATGTGACTTGAGTCCTAGCACATTTCCCATGAGCCTTTAAGAATATACCTAAAATTTTAGAGGAGCAACTAATGGTTTATAAGTCTCCACACACCTACCTGGAGCTTCTCCCTATTGAGGAACATTACCCCTATACTGAACCATTCCATCTAATGACCTTTCCTTCCACAGAAAGTCTTTGGCCCAAGATCCGGGTTCCTCTGAAAGTGGTGAAGACGGCGGAGAACAAACTGAGTAACCGTTTCTTCCCTTATGATGAAATCGAGACAGAAGCTGTTCTGGCCATTGATGATGATATCATTATGCTGACCTCTGACGAGCTGCAGTTCGGCTATGAGGTCAGTGAACCCCTTCCTGCTCATAGAGAGGGTTGCAGCCTTCTAGCAATGGTCATCCATGGATTCCAGCTTTCAAAGGGACCCCTTGACTTCTACGCTGTATCTGCTTGTGCAGATGGAGTTCCCCTTTAAGATGCTTTATGGGCAGGTAGGGTTGCTCACTGCCATCTTTGGGTTTGAGGTTTGTTTTTGGCATCCTGGGAGAATTGGGCAATTACTTTATTGGTGCCAGCTGCCTGACTAGAGGGTTCTGTGGGAAATCGGCCCGGCGCAGCCTTCCACACTGCTCCCTGCTGGCTTTTCATTGCTCTTCGGAGACTTGCTGTTCCCGATTTCTTTTGATAGCTGATCGAAGGCTGCAGCTCTTGTATTTTTAGCACTTTTTGTGCTTCTATATCAGGAGGGAACAGACAAGACGCTCCGTCGTCTGCAGCATTGCTTATAGAAGTTCAGTTAAGATCATAAGTCTTCAGCACGGGGCTCAGGGGTCGGCAGTGGGGTCCTGGGTTCAAATCCAACCAAGGTCAGGATCTGTATGGAGTTGTCCCTTCTCCCCATGCATGGGTTTCCTCTCACACCTCAAAAACACACAAAACCAATCCATTTCTGACCCTCTGTATTGGTTATCATAACCTGGTTCATCCAGATCTGCCTGTTTCATGAATAGAAGAACAGAGGTACAGTGAAGACCGAGCAGCAGGAGGTCAGAAATTGTATTTATTGCAGTTTCAGAGCTTTTGGAGAGCTAGGATATCCCATCACTTCCTGATCGCTGGGGGGGGTCCGACATCTGTGACCTCCACCGATCATGAGGATGAAGAAGTGGTAGCGCTGCATTCCCTTCTATTTCCCAACACATTGGTCGGGTGACTGCAGTGGCAACTGGTACATTGTAACAGACTACCCGAGAGATTTGTACAGCTGCTGCTTTTGTGTTTAGCTCACAGAGCATTGTCTGGATTGGATACCATTGTAGTCACTTCTCAGGTGAGAGCAGGGCTAAGGGTGCTTTCACACGGTGCGTTTTGGATGCGTTTTTTTTGTGTGCAGTAATGTACAACATTAATTGCTGTGCCTTCCTACACAAAAACGCATCAAAAATGCGTCAAAAACGCACCGCGGGAAAGCACCCCAACTGTGTACAGTGTATCGGACTGGAGTCCAAGCTGTTAAGCTCACAGAGCATTGTCTGGGCTGGATAGGATTGCAGTCACTTCACAGCTGAGAGCATGACTAATTGTGTACAATGTTTCCGCCTGGAGTCCAGTCTGTTTAGCTCACAGAGCATTGCCTGCACTGGATACAATTGTATCCACTTTTTTTTTTTTTTTTTTTTAACATAATTTTTATTCAAAGTTTAAAACATATAAGCAGAATTGAATTGGGCACAAGAGAAACAAGGTAGTGTCAGCTTACAACAAACAAAACATACAAAATATGTATGTCATCATAGGAATAAAAAATTTAATCGTTTACAGAGATATCAGTCACAATATAAATCTCCAAATAACCTATATATAGACAATAGAGTTAACACAATTATGAGGTAAAGCTGAGACTCTATGCACTGGTAAATAATGCTACAATGCTAGCCCCCGACCTCCCCCCCCCCTCCCCTCCCGCCCAAAAAAAAAAAAAATACAAAACCAAAATAAACCATAACTATAACCTGGCACTTGGGTCATATTGATGCACTAAATCAGTTTATCCAGGGCGGGGGTTACTACAGGGCTGCTCTGGAATCAGAGTTGAGGTATAATATATAATACAGTGAGCGTCATGGTTCCTCGGCTGGAGGTCGGGTGGGAACCACAGATGGGAATCGAGTTCGTAGAAAAAGGCAGCTCTCACAGCCGGGCAGATGAAGATGAGTCAAGTGGGTGGATTTCCAACTTCCAATCGACCCAGTTGACCCGCTAGACGGGAAGTGAGATACCAGCACGTGTACACGAAAGGCTTCATGACTTCCCTAATCTCATCCGAGGTGTAGAAGGTTTTTATAAAATCTCCCCATTTTTTAAAGAATTTAGAGGACTTGGTCTCTTTGGTTCTGATGATGTATCCACTTCTCAACTAACTGTGTACAATGTATCTGCCTGGAGTTTCGGCTGTTCAGCTCACAGAGCATTGTCTTGGATACAATTGTATTCACTTCTCAGGTAAGAGCAGGGCTAACAGTATACAGTGCATTGGACTGGAGTCCAGGTTGTTTAGCTCACAGAGCATTGTCTAGATTGGATACAATTGTATTCACTTAACGGTTGAGAGCAGGAATTGCCGTGTACAATGTACCCGCCTGGAGTCCAGTCTGTTTAGCTCATATAGCATTGTCTGCACTGGATACAATTGTATCAACTTCTCAACTAATTATGTACAATGTATCCGCATGGAGTTTAGGCTGCTTAGCTCACAGAGCATTGTCTCCACTTCTCAGCTATGTATAGGTTTGCTGCCTGTGATCGTAAACAAAACTGACTGCAAGCAATATTTTACAATTGGTGCGGAACTGAAACCTATTAGAGAATTATAGAACTCTTTTTGATGCAACAATTTAAATAGATCTCCTGACATAAAGCTTTTTCCATACAAGTAACAAGTAAATTGGATAGCGCAGAAAAATAGTCAGAGGGGCATTCCGTACTACACCAGGCTTGGTTTCGGTCTGGGACCTCCACCAGTTATTAGGATGTGGATTTGGCAGCGCTGGTGCAGCACCATGTATTTCCTGGCAGTTATGGTGCTCCTAGCTCAATGTAGCGCTGTGGTCCCTACACAATGGTCTCCGACCTGTCACCATACAGGGATCTGGGGTATGGCTCCATTCAAGTGAATTGGTCCGGGGGCGCCACTTTGCAGGAATATGGTCAGCAGGACATGCAGTGCTACACCAGGATCCGTGGCATTCCAAGAGGTCGGACCTCCACCTATCGTAAGTGATGGAATATCCTAGCAATATGCCGTCACTTTATAAAATGAAAATTGTGACAACAAGCACCTGATCGGCATGGAGCCGGCTTTCAACAAGATTTGTAGTAGAAGAATGACCCTCTACGTCAGGTCTGTACAATGTGTGGATAACCATGCAGGCTGCATGCAGCTCACCAAAGGATATCTGGCGAACTGCATGAGCTCTGCTTTTCTATCATATAATCCTATATATCACGGAGCTCAGCTCCTCTCCTCTAACATATAACCCTATATATCACATAGATCAGCTCCTCTCCTCAATCAAATAACCCTATATATCACATAGATCAGCTCCTCTCCCCTCTATATATAACCCTATATATCACATAGATCAGCTCCTCTCCCTCTATCATATAACCCTATATATATCACAGAGCTCAGCTTCTCTCCCTCTATCATATAACCCTACATATCACAGAGCTCAGCTCCTCTCCCTCTATCATATAACCTTATATATCACAGAGCTCAGCTCCTCTCCTCTATCATATAACCCTATATATCACAGAGCTCAGCTTCTCTCCTCTATCATATAACCCTATATATCACAGAGCTCAGCTCCTCTCCCTCTATCATATAACCCTATATATCAAAGAGCTCCCTCTATATACATCTCCCTCTATCACATCCTGCTGTCAGAGAGGGTAGTATAAAGCACCTGACCGGTTCCCTTAAAGCCGCGCGGTGGCGCTAGGACCGGGGTCACCTGTCGTTAACGTGTCCTGCTCAGTAGCTCATTAAGCGCTCGGCCCCGATTTGAAGAGAACATATGTCATTTGGTTGACTGTTCTCTCGTTCTTCATTTTGGAGAGCTGTCTGACCCTTTCTTCCCCCTCTGCAGGCCTGTAAATCAGCCCCATTTAATGTGGTCAGTAGCATGTTTAACATTTCGGGGTGCTACTAATGATCACCCTGCCTGTTCTCATTTTCCTGTAGTTTTGATCCCTTTGTCAGCGGTCAAGTTATGGATGAAGTGACGGAGATGGAGGGTCTGATTGGACCCAGCTGCTGACTCGGGGGGTGACACGTCTGTCTGCAGCAGCGTTCCGAATCTTTCACAACACCCCCTCATACACCCCCATCCCCTCCTATTATGCACGTTTTCATCTCCGAGTCCCATGGTATTTGCAGGGTTCGGCCTGTTCCTCCTGCCCCTGCAGCAAATTGTCTCTTATTTTCCATTCATGTCAGTGGTGAACGTGTGATTTAGAGGGACGAGGGGGGTTCTGCATGAGGCGTAGGCGTCCTGTGGTTCCGATTAGTAGGGTGATACCCTCCCTGTTGATTTTTAGGAAGCTCACACTATGTCCTCTTTTGTCTGCCAGGTATGGAGGGAATTCCCGGACCGGCTGGTTGGATACCCAGGACGACTCCACTTATGGGACCATGAGATGAACAAGTGGAAGTATGAATCCGAATGGACCAATGAGGTGTCGATGGTACTGACCGGAGCTGCGTTCTACCATAAGGTGACTACTGACACTCCTCAAATAAGTGAACCTCACGTCTAACTAGAACCTAGTAAGACGGGGCACAGAGGTAGTAATTACATTTCGGCCCCAAGACCTTTGTCACATAACAAGTATCATATTGAAATCTAAAGTACAGGCAGTCCTCAACTTACACCATTTCAACTTACGTCTGTCCCCCTAGTTACAAACGTAGACTTATGGGGCATGCTGGCACTTGTAGTTCCATGTTCCACAGCAGATAGTGGCTGGGGAACGACAAGTTCCAGCATGCCACAGCAGCACATAAGGTGAAATCTTCTTAACAGGGTCATAGACAGCAAAACAAATGTAAAAAGCCTTCCCTGCACTATCCAAAACTAAAAAAGTTAGTTACATTTACGTTGGAGTTACATTTAATAAATATACCTGTTCTGACTTGCATACAAACTCAACTTAAAGGGGTTGTCTCACTACAGGGATCGCTGCTTTTTATGTTAAAGATCTTGCAAAAACAAATCACTTTGCAATATGTGTCCGTTAACAGTGTCCTACCTATTCTGAGATATCCCCTCTTGTATTGGCTGCATCAGCTCCTCATGTCGCTATAGCTACAGACCTGTTTGATCTCTCCTGATAGGCTGCCAGCGCTGGTTGCTATAGCTACAGACCTGTTTGATCTCTCCTGATAGGCTGCCAGCGCTGGTTGCTATAGCTACAGACCTGTTTGATTTATCCTGATAGGCGCCAGCACTGGTTGCTATAGCTACAGACCTGTCCAATCTCTCCTGATAGGCTGCCAGCGCTGGTCGCTATAGCTACAGACCTGTTTGATCTCTCCTGATAGGCTGCCAGCGCTGGTCGCTATAGCTACAGACCTGGCTTCTACTGCAGCCTAGTAGAAGCCAGTAAACACGCCCCTGAATTCAAAATGAAGCCAAGAAAACAGGACTGAGGGAAGAGGAATCAATGTAGTGAGACAACCCCTTTAAGAACAAACCTACAATCCCTATCCCGTTCGTAACCCAGGGACTGCCTGAATATAATAATATTCAATGTCAATCCGCTGCCTCTAAGGTCAGCAGGATATTGGCGTGTGGATCTGTGGAATAGCCGCCTGAGGAGCTGGTCACAGCAAGAACAGTTAAGGGTATGTTCATACACGTAATTGCGCTGAAATGCACCCAAAATACGCCCCGCAATTACGCTAATTCATAGCTCTCATTCAGAGCTGTAAATACCAAACGTTTTCCCCGGCGTATAATACGTGGTGGGGGAAAACAATTGACATGTTGCTTGTTCCCGACGCTTACGTGCCGGGGCGAGTACAGTGAATGGGAGCCAGCAGTCAGTGTTTTAGAAGTACGCACCAGTCAGCGCATACTTCTAAAACAGCCGGCTCATTGCGAACTTACCCCCGGGGTTTCAAGAAAGGCTTAGATAAGCACTTACACCAAACTAATACTAATACTTATGTAGCCGTATAAAATATCAGGATGAGGGCAATTTTGGGATCAGGAATGAAATCTTCCTCTTGGGACGATTGGTTCTTGCCTTATGGGTTCCAAAGTCTTCATCAGCAGACCAAAGCTTAAAAATTCCCTCTACCCCTCCCTTCAGCCACATCTTTCCCCACCATTGGTTGAACTTGGACATATGTCTTTTTTCAACAGTACTAACTATGTAAAGGTTTACGTCTTGGGCCTCATTCACATCATATTTTTGGCATCTGTCGGTGATCTCCATTGGTGTACTTTGAAAAGAATCTCCAGACATATACCCCAGCATCATAACCACAGAGCAAACATTGGGGCAGATTTATCCAGGGCTGCGGAGTCGGTAAACCAAAGCTCCGACTCCTCAATTTCCCAAAATCGGTCTCCCACTCCAACTCTCTCATACTAAGTGATAACTTTACTGTAGTAAAATGGTAACATCAGGCTGTTTATCACCTTATGATACATTAATCAAGCTATTTAGGTAGAACAAACACTACAAGCAAAAGGGTAACAATGTTTTGAACTTTTATCTTTCAGGCTCCATATCTTACGATCCACTGCAGCGTTGTACATGAGGCGGCCATCATTTTATAGACAGTCATCTTACCTATCTTATACATAAATTTGACTTGCAAGTATTTAGCATCTGCTCAGTTCTGCAGATTCTTTCCTGTAACTGCATTGTTACCGTTTTGTTCTTTAAAATCAAAATGTTAATTTTATTATTTTGTTAGTATTTGGGAAATCCACCTTTTGGCTTTCACCACTGCCTGAATCCTTCTGGGCTCTGAATCACATTCACGCAGGTCTCAACCGAATTCTGATCCCAGGTCTCTTGTACACGTTTCCAATGTTGGTGCAGACTGGACTTGGATACAAATCCAGCTTTTTCTTCCCCTCTCCCCACATGTGTTGGATTAGGTTGAGGTCTGGGGACTGTGGAGGCCAAAACAGCAACTCTACTTCATTGCCATTGAACCCTTCCGTCGCCAACCTTGAAGTCTGCTTCAGGTCTTTGTCCTGCAGGACACTCTGTCGTCCTCTTCATCCCCATAGTACTCGAGTGTATGAGTAACTCGTCTTGTAGGACCCTCACATAGAGCTCAGCATTGAGGTCACCTCCATCCTGGTCAAGTATCCAACATCTTTGGCTGTGACCCCTCCCCATATCCTCCGGCTTCCTCCACCGAACCTGACAGTTCTTCCAGCTTCTCGCTCCATTCGCCCCTTTTCTCTTGATTCTTCCCATTCCCCCCATCAGAGCCCGGTCTATTGACTTCCATCTCTCGCTCCGTTCGCCCCTCTTCCCTTGGTTCTTCCCATTCCCCCCATCAGAGCCCTGTCTATTGACTTTCATCTCGTCGCCCCTTCTCCCTTGGTTCTTCCCATGCCCCCCATGAGAGCCCGGTCTATTGACTTCCATCTCTCGCTCCGTTCGCCCCTCTTCCCTTGGTTCTTCCCATTCCCCCCATCACAACCCGGTCTATTGACTTTTATCTCTTCGTACAAATCCCCCCTTTCCAATCTTCCATTTTTTCTTACTTTTCTGTAAATCTTGCCGACGCTTCTTATAGGAGATTTAAGTCGCGGCTTCTTCCCCTTTTTCGGGCCTTCGTTCCCCAAACCCTTTTTAATGCGTGTTGCCCGGTGTTGTATGGAGTCTGTGTCTCACTCTTACGGAGCCCACAGCCCTCCATGCCGCGTCTTAGGTCAGAACTGATCGACCTTGTGGAGCGATTTTTGGCTCTGATTTTTTGCCGGGCGCACCTCTGGGTTTGGGAATGACGGATTCATTCCATCTTCTTCCGCTGTCCGGGCCTCACAGATGCAGTTTGGGGAATTTTCTTGGCCCAGAGACGCTATCGATGAGCTGGAAGTTTGCCGCTTCTTTTTTCTTGGGAAACTTCTTCATGGGGCTCGAACAATGACCTTTTCCCCTTGGGGAATCCCAAATAACACCTGAGCTCTTGGGGAGTGGAAAAAGGGGTTAAAAAAGATTGTTCCACCCGGAGCAAAACGGAAACAAGCAAAAATCGCAAACTAAGTAGATGTAAATAGTTGCAGGTCAAAGTTATGTAGGGAGAGCCAAAGAGGTTTTGTCTATAAAATTGGGAGTCTCATGTACAAAGCTGTAGTAGATTTTGTAAAAAGGATATGGACCTGAAGTTTATAACATTGTTATCCTTTTGCGTCATTTAAATTATTTTAGGAACACTTAAGCCAAAAAAGTTTAATAAATTGTAAATTTTTGCAAAAAGTGGGGAAAAAAACTTTTTAAACAAAAACGTCCTGTAACTTTGGGGAGTCTCTAATTTTTTAAAAAATTTTAGTTTTGCCTCCATAAGATCCTGCATCTGCCTCACATCTGGTTCATTATTTATTTAGAGAACGGCTTCTAAAAATTGGGAAAAAGGGGCAAATTTCCAAGGGAAATTTTTGTGGGAAATAAAAACCCCAAAAAGCGTTCGTGAAAATTGATTTCTTTTTTAAAAAAAAAAAAAAGTTTAAAACCCGGTAAAATGTTTGCGGGGAGCTTTTTTTTCCCCCTGCGTAAAGTGCCGCTCCAGACAAATCTTTAAAATTAACCCCCTAGTGATAAGGCTGAAGTTTGGGGGCGTGCAACTGGCCGGCCCAATTTCTTGCCTTTGATCTTTTCAACTAACTGGAAAAAACCAAAAAAATTTTAAACCCAAGGAAATATTAAAAAATCACTTTTTTTAAATTCAATTAGTGATTCATTAAATAAGCAAAATATGCGGATTCCCTGTATGTTTTTTTAATTTTTTTCTGGGAAAAAAAAAAAAAAAAAACCCACCTGTCAAATCTTATTATTAGTAATTTACGTGATGAACTGAGCCCGAAATAAAACACATTTTGGGGACAGTGTCCTTTTTAAAATGGGGGGGTTTTTAATTGGAAAAGGTTATTTTAGTTGTGAAAAGGGTTATAATTCTATTTTTAAAATTGTTTTAATTTAAAACCCCAATTAAAAAAAAAAATGAAATCCCAGTTCAGTTTCCTAATTTAAACGGTTTTTTTAGTTAAAAATTTTTTTCCTTTTGGGACCTTATAATATTTAATTCCCTTAAAAAACTAAAATGGGGAGACAAAAAAGGGGGAGCAACAATAATTAAGACTCGTATGAATTTCTTGGTGGCCAACGTGACCGGGAAGCTCCGATCAAGGTAACGCCGTGCATCACTCACCACTACTGCGGGGCGAGAGCCATGAGCACTGTGGGGGGGCAACTTCTTCAGTCCCCAACGGCGCGATCAGAGGGGCAGTTTGAAAGATTTTTTTTTCAGTAGTGCAATGCATTTACTGCCCAAGAAAATTAAAAAAAAAAAAAAAAAGCACTTAATTTTTCCCTTTTTTTTTTTTTTTTTTAGAATCCCCTTTAAAAATGTTTAAGGGAGATTGAAAAAAAAAAAAAGTGATTGCTGCTACAAAAAAAAATACACAAGAAGGTTTGCTGAGAAATGGAGAACGTGTTTTTTTTTTTTTTTTTTTTTAGAAACAGCGCCTCTTGTCCTTGCTGTAAATGGTATTGCAGCAGTGCTGATAGTCAGACCTATGCTCATGTAGAAGAGTAGCACCGTTTCTAGAAATTCTTTTTTAAAGGTTTGCTAAATGCCAAATAAATGGGGCTTAAGAAACTCTAACATCTGTACAAAAATTTGGTTTGGTACACAACTAAGCCGAATCAGATTTTTGGGCCCAGGGCCATTTTTTTGCATGCATTAGTAGTGTAGAACGCGCCTGATTTATGAACCTGTTCTACTGCAGGTCATCCCGGGTTATACATCCGGCGAATTCTAGCTCAAAGGCGACAATTCAGGCTCAGGTAAACCACTTTGAAAGTGCTCTACTTGTTCCAGCAGTAAGCCCTGGATTTTCCATTCTGAAGCTATAAAACTTAGTTACATGGTTTAGTGGACACTTTTCCCGGCGATTACAAAGTGGCGGGCGGCCCCGTAATGGCCGATATTTGGAGGCCCTGGTTAATAATATAGTGTCTCACAATCCACGCACAATATGTACACAAGAGTGGCGCTGCTTTTGAAAAAGAAACCCTGCTGTTTAAATTTTTGGAAAACCCTTTTTACATCAAAAATCCTTAGCATAGACCTCAATGTTAATGGTGGGATCCAATGGGAAAAATTTCCTCCTGACGAGTGGCCGTCTTCCTCAAAGGAGTTGTCCATTCTTAAAAAAAAAAAAAAAAAAGACTGCTGCTGGTCAGGGAGGGGTTTAAATAGAAATACAAAAAAAAACTACTCCCCTTTTAAATCCAACTACATTCTTGCGTCACCGCTACTCCTGGTGATCTCCACCAATAGCACCATGTTCATTTTTCATGATTCTGCAACCAATCACTGGCCTCACGGTCACATGGTGCTCATACAGGAAGAGACCGCTGAGGCCAAGAATTGGCTGTAGCACCATGTGATGTCATTGGCAGGGAGCGGCAGTGGCGTTCCCTGCCAATGACGCACACTTATCTTAGGAACGGACTCTAAAAGTTCTCCATTCTGTTCTATGGGAGTTCCCAGTACAGGGGAGTGCTGTGTTCTCCATTCTGTTCTATGGGAGTTCAGTACAGGGGAGCGCTGTGTTCTCCATTCTGTTCTATGGGATTTCCCGGTACAGGGGAGCGCTGTGTTCTCCATTCTGTTCTATAGGAGTTCCCAGTACAAGGGAGCACTGTGTTCTCCATTCTGTTCTATGGGAGTTACCAGTACAGGGGAGCGCTGTGTTCTCCATTCTCCTCTATAGGAGTTCCCAGTACAGGGAGCGCTGTGTGTTTCTCTCATTCTGTTCCTATGGAGTTCCCAGTACAGGGGAGTGCTGTGTCCTCCATTTTGTTCTATGGGAGTTCCCAGTACAGGGGAGCGCTGTGTTCTCTCCATTCTCCTCTATGGGAGTTCCCAGTACATGGGAGCGCTGTGTTCTCCATTCTCCTCTATGGGAGTTCCCAGTACAGGGGAGAGCTGTGTTCTCCATTCTGCTCTATGGGAGTTCCCAGTACAGGGGGGGCGCTGTGTTTTCTCCATTCGTCCTATGGGATTCCAGTAACGGGGTGCATGTGTCCTCCATTTTGTTCTATGGAGTTCCCAGTACAGGGAGCGCTGTGTTCTCCATTCTCCTCTATGGGAGTTCCCAGTACAGGGGAGCGCTGTGTTTTTCCATTCTGTCTATGAGTTCCATGTACGGGGAGGCTGTTCCTCCATTTGTTTAGGGAGTTCCCAGTACAGGGAAGCACTGTGTTCTCTCCATTCTGGTCTATGGAAGTTCCCCTGTACTAGGAGCGTTGTGTTCTCTCCATTCTCCTCTATGGGAGTTCCCAGTACAGGGGAGCGCTGTGTTCTCTCCATTCTGTTCTATGGGAGTTCCCAGTACAGGGAAGCACTGTGTTCTCTCCTTTCTGTTCTATGGGAGTTCCCCTGTACTAGGAGCGTTGTGTTCTCCATTCTCCTCTATGGGAGTTCCCAGTACAGGGGAGCGCTGTGTTCTCTCCATCATTCTGTTCTATGGGAATTCCCAGTACAGGGGAGCGCTGTGTTCTCTCCATTCTGTTCTATGGGAATTCCCAGTACAGGGGAGCGCTGTGTTCTCTCCATTCTGTTCTACAGGACTTCCCAGTACAGGGGAGCGCTGTGTTCTCTCCATTCAGTTCTATGGGAGTCCCCAGTACAGGGGAGCGTTGTGTTCCCTCCATCCTGTTCTATGGCAGTTCCCAGTACAGGGGAGCGCTGTGTTCTCCATTCTGTTCTATGGGAGTTCCCAGTGCAGTGGAGTGCTGTTCTCTCTCCATTCTGTTCTATGGGAGTTCACAGAACAGCGGAGCACTGTTTCAAATGTTTTCGGACTTCCTATAGAACAGACTGGAGAGTCGAATGCAATCGTTACAGACTCTCTATTCTTAATCAAAACTTTCAGGGCCCAGTCCTGAGATAGGTGCCACCTTTGGGACCCGCACCCATCACACTATCCTATCGATATGCCATCATGGTGGCAGCACCCCTTTAAGTGAGTGGCCAGGTTGTGTAAGGATGCAGCACTCTTGCCCTTAGAAATTGATGGCCTGTAGCGTTCCCACGAGATTGATGCTTATCCTCAGAACCCCTTTAATAATTTGGCCGTTCCTGTCCATAGACATGTTTGTATCGGCCTCCTGTGTACACTCTCCTCCCGCCATTCGCCTTTACACTGTTGAAGCACAGCGTCTCTCCAGCGGCCATGTGTCCGAGCCGTTTCGCTGGGCACCCTACATAGGAGGCCATCTGTCTGCCCTGGGACAGCTGACGAGAGGAATGTTAATTATAAATTTCACCCCTCGCGAATGTTAATTTAAAAGTGATCTTGCAATCATCTTCTCCAATCCCCAGTATTACCGGGGGGTATCTGGCTGCTATCGGCCACCCTTTGATCCGGAGCCCTTCACACATACATTTCCCGTGGTGTCATCAGCGCCCGGATCAGGTGCTGTGATGGCATCTCCTCTGCTGGTAGACGGCCCAGGAGGATGGTAACCCTGAGCTCCTGCCAGCTCTGCAGATGCTTGAGGAACCAAAGCTCTGGCTGCGTCTCTCTCCCAGGGATTACCCTTTGCTGGTGAGGAGGAGGGGGCCCGCAGCTCATCGCCGTGTCGGCTGAAGGTTACAGAGAAGCCGCAGAGAGAACGGAAAACTCCACAAGAGCAAATGATGTTTACACAGGGACCTTGGCGGTGCGAGAAGTCATTAAAAGGGAATTAAAGGGCTTGTCATCACCAGGTCTTTCTGGGAGGGGGGGGGGGGGATGCAAATCCTTCGATCTGTTTTCATTGGGTCTTGGGCTTAGCACCGTGCTACCATAGCTGCCTCAG